>CM057091.1:34858539-35118539 GCA_029959045.1 Taenioides sp. WSHXM2023
ACGCTGCGGGCTGAGAGAGTCGGGTCCAGATAGCAAATAGTGCAAGTGTTTTATTCTCTCTCCCTCTCTCTCAAGTCCAGGATTAGTCCTGGTTCAGTCCTGGGTTCAAAACACTACATTTATTATCATAGGCCTACAAAATAAAATCTTACCTATGAAATGTTATGCTTTGCTCTTCTGTCTTATTCTGCTCGTTCACACGTTCATATGTGGCACAAAAGTCTGGCATCTTCATCCGCTGAACCTGTGAAGAATTTACATTAGACCATGGAACCCCTGTACCAAGATGGCAGCAGTATTAATGCATGCCAAGAGGCTGAGTGCGAGATCTATTTATTTATTTTTTATTTATTTAGTTTATTTTTGAGACAAGGACAGTGCACAATTTACATTAACCAGGTTGTAGCACTAGAGCTAATCTCCACCTGTAGTCCCTGGTGCATATATGTATATATGAATATATATATATATATATATATATATATATATATATATATATATATATATATATATATATATATATATGTGTGTGTGTGTGTGTGTGTGTGTGTATGTGTATATATATATATATATGCTTCTTTGAGGTTTATTACAAACTGTAAGATGTCCACTCACCACTGTGAATTATACTCTCGAGTCGGATGGCCTGCTCTGGCCACTCGGAGGACTAGTCACTGGTACACTTTCATTTATAAGGCAATATTGGGACTACTGCCTTCGTACATTTGCACCCTAATTGCTCTGAGAAATGCTGAATCGTATTCTCTTCGTTCACAAGAATATTTGTTGCTTTCTGTTCCTTATGCTCGTACAGAACTGGGTAAAAAGGCATTTGTTTACTCTGCACCTTTTACATGGAATATGCTACAGAAAGACTGGAAACTAACTGATTTAATTTCTTTGAGCACTTTTAAATCCAAACTGAGAGCTTTTGAGACCAATTCCACAATCTGCACTTGTTTTTTTATAATGTTTTTAAACTTTTATGTCTTATTTAAGATAAGATAAGATAAGATAATCCTTTATTTGTCCCACAATGGGGAAATTGCAGTGTCACAACGCAAGTTACAGAAACAGTAGGAAAATAAGAGCATGGATCAAAATCAAGATAAATAATAATAATAAGTATTTACAATCAACTAAAAAACACAACACTGTAAGCTAAGCTAAAAGGCACAGGAACATTGCACAATAAGTGTTTTGATTCTGAGATGATTGTGTACAGTGCAGTGATGGACAGTGGTGGGTAAATAAATAATAGCAGGTAAAGTGACTTTAAATAATATTGCACATTGTTATTATTACTATGGAGATGACACATGGTTGCTATGGGGATGACACAAGACTAGCATTGATCATTATACAGTCTGACAGCAGCAGGAAGGAAAGACCTGCGAAATCTCTCCTTAACACAGCGAGGGTGAATCAGTCTGTCACTGATGCTGCTCTCCAGAGCAGACAGGGCGTCCTGCAGGGGGTGACCCTCATGGTCCAGCATAGACATGAGTTTAGCCAGGACCCTCTTGTCCCCCACCTGCTGCACCGAGTCCAGAGGACAACCCAGGACGGAGCTGGACTTCTTGATGATCTTGTCCAGTTTCTTCTTCTCCCTCTCTGTGACGCTGCTGCTCCAGCAGACCACACCGTACAGGATGGCTGATGCCACCACAGAGTCATAGAAGGTCCTCAGGAGTGGCCCCCTCACTCCAAAGGACCGCAGTCTCCTCAGGAGATAGAGCCGACTCTGGCCCTTCCTGTACAGTGCATCTGTGTTATGAGTCCAGTCCAGTTTATTGTTCAGATGCACACCCAGGTACTTGTAAGAGTCCACTCTCTCAATGTCTCTTCCCTGGATGTTCACTGGTGGGGGGGCAGTAGAGTGGCGTCTGCGGAAGTCCACCACCATCTCCTTGGTCTTCCCCGCGTTGATGAGAAGGTGGTTCCGGTGACACCAGTCCACAAAGTCCTGCGTTACTCCTCTGTACTCCGCGTCGTCATCGTCCGTGATGAGACCGATGATGGCGGAGTCATCGGAGAACTTCTGCAGGACGCAGCTGTCCGTGTTGTGTCTGAAGTCTGCAGTATAGAGGGTGAAGAGGAAGGGCGCGAGGACGGTGCCCTGGGGCGCCCCCACACTGCAGGTCATGAGGTCAGACACACAGTCCTGGGCTCTCACAAACTGGGGCCGGTTTGTGAGGTAGTCCAGGATCCACTCAGCCAGGTCACAGTCCACTCCTGCACCACCTTCAGCTTCAGGCTCAGGTTGAAGACATGCTCCATAACTCCACACAGCTCATCTGCACAGGACTTAAGGAGCCTGGGGCTGATCCCGTCTGGTCCAGCAGCCTTCCTACTCCTTATCCGGCTCAGTTCTCTCCTAACCTGAGCTGTTGTGACAGACAAAGAGCAGGGGTGTGTGCTGGAGGTCTGGCTGAGTTCTTGATGTGAATTCGGGGGCTGGGGGGCTGAGGCAGAGGTGTGAAGTGGTGTAAATATGTAACTGTTTTGTGTTTGCTGCTGCCTCTTGGCCAGGACTCCCTTGAAAAAGAGGTTCTTAATCTCAATGGGATATTTCCTGGTTAAATAAAGGTCAAATTTAAAAAAAAAAAAATATATATATATATATATATATATATATATATATATATATATATATATATATATATATATATATATATATATATATATATGATGGGGGAATTTTTTGAATAGTCATGTGGGAGCATGGATAATGTAAGCTTGTGCTGAGTTTTGGAAAGGCTCTTACTGCTAAGCATAAGGAGGGTTATGTCGTTTCCTCATCACAAACAGACCTGGAGTTGTGTTTTCATTCACACATGTTTGACACACAAATCCTGCAGATTTACACTGAAGTTCTTCTCTCAAACAGAAAACACTCTGTTCCACCGTGTGATGTCATGTGGTAATACAGTGCTACACTGTGTTTTTAAACTCTACACCTTCACTACAATAATTTGGATCATTTCAGCCCTGGAATTGCCAGTCTCTGCTGAACAAAAGGTAAAAGGTTAATTTGAAAACTACTGCTACATTATGAAATCCAATTTGCGCAATATAGGACTTTAAACTATAACATGTGTTAATTATTATTTTATATTTTATTCATTGTAAGCCACTTAAGTACATGTTAAAGGCTTAGAATTAGAAATGGGACCACTGACTTCCTGTTAAAAATCTTCATAATGGAATTTCAACATAGCAATAGATTTTTTCAGGTACATGTTTGCACTGAAAAATGGCTAAACATTTTTTAACCTTAGACATATGCCCCAGAGTCAGGTACTTGGTGCATAATTACTAAATTAGTGCAGGGAAGTGGGTGGATATAGGGGGTAGGTGAAAACAGACATTTTCTGTGCACTCAAGTATAATGTGCAGAACAACACAAGATTACTTCAGTCAGTAAAACCCTGTCCTACCTCAGATCACATCCACAGCTCTAACAGTGTGCTCCAACAGATACCTTACCCTTGTTATTCTAAAGCACTGTACCACCTACTTTAAATATATCTGCTTTTACCTCTGTCTACTTTTAAAAACTGAATTTTACGATTTTATACAATTTTATACACTAAAATATAGTTTTATTTTACAGGACCAGATGCTTTTAAAAAGGTCCTATATTACACAAGCTGATGGTCCCTAATGTGGCTGCTCGGGCAGGCTCTGTACACGACTCCCGCGTTCTGAGAGTCATTATTGGGCCAGAGTTTTGAAACTAGTCATTTAAATAATGGAATATCCTACTTTGTGAGAAATATGTTACTTGTGTCCTTTCCTTCTGTGTTGCGGGGCATTTTGATCGGATCCTCTGGGCAACCCTGGTTATCCCTGAAGAAGATGGTGACCCCATTTTCAGACTCTCAGGCTGACCCACAAACTCACTCTAATACAGCTCTGAGTAAGTCGAGGGTCAGAACAGAGAAGACATTCGGGATCATCAAATCACGTTAGAACTGTCTTCAGGGCCTAAGGTTGTGTCCTGAGAGGGCCTGCTTATTTCAGCGTGTGTAGTACTTCAAAATATAGCTGTAATTAAAAAGAAGGGAGGCCCCTATGTGCCTGTGGTCAGGGCAGATAGGGTGGACCTAGTGACTGTGGACCATCCTGTAGGAGCAGGTGTGAGGAGGGCCATCACTGCACAATATTTCAACTTCAAATATTACACAAGACACACACTGTGATATGTTATTATTTATTGGCCTGTAAAAATAAATAAATAATATATATATATAAATAATATATATATAAATTATATATATATATATATATATATATATATATATATATATATATATATATATATATATATATATACATACATACATACATACATATATATATATATATATATATATATATATATATATATATATATATATATATATATATATATATATAATAATGCGCAAGAGCCTAAATCAGTAGGCTAATCCTGAGAAAAGCTCGACCTAGCTCTTTCGCTCCATCTGCTCCACCTCCACTTCCAGTTTGAGAATTCTTTTTTTTTTTTCCTTTTTGCCAGCTGGGGGTGCTCTGTACAATACTTTGTCTGCTCAAACCTGCAATATAAAGGCAATAAGGTTAACATTTAGGGACTGGGATCAGTGTGCAGCCATGTCTGTACCTTTCTTCTTCATCACATTTTTTTCAGTTGGCTTTAAAACACATTCTTAATTAGTTTTTCTGATTATTCCAAACCGCAGATTTCATGGAATATACGCACCTGTTTGTATCATATTTTTATATTTGGCCTTGACCTGCTGCCAAGGCCTTTTCACAGTGCTGTTTCTCCAAATTGGAATCGGACAGAAATACATTTTTTGTGTGTTCCACCGCAACCCATTTCACATTGATCTGTGAACCTGTGCGTTGACACAATCTGCTTTTTGACAACATTCCTCGTGCAGACGGCTCCTGGCTGTTATTATGTTCTTGTACTTCATACTTTATACATACCTCATACGTATTCACTGATTATCACTGTTAGTTCATCTTGGATGAAGTATGCGGCTCTTGTCTTATCCACGCCCTTTTTAAGTGAACGCACACTAATGCTGATTTGGAAATCCTGGGTCAAAAGAGACAATTGGTAACTGCCTTCGTGACACTCATTCTGAGCTAAGGTTCAGGCTTTTAGAAGCCAGCTCTGGAGGACTAAAGGGGGGAGTGAGGGGGAGGAGAGGCGGGGTCTGTAGATATAAGGAACAGTGGTGTGATTGGTCTAACAGGTATCCACTCTTCAAACTTTGTATCAGAAACACCTGGCTGTAATCAGGATGGTCATGTGTGAAGTCACATAATACTTGAAAAAGCAGTGGCCACTAGAGGCAGCACACACTCATTTTTATACATTTTTGAGGTGTGTGGGAACAGACAGAGTGGGAGCAGATGCAGGTGAAGGAGGGGCAGATAAGTGGGAGATGAATTGGCTCGGCAGCGGGAAAATCTGCCGATGTTCAGTTCGTCGGTTTATGGGCTCATCTCACTTGGTGTCCGGTGTGTGATAGGCTTAGCCTTACTGCTCATCTTCGTCTCGTCCAATCAGTCAAACTTGCTTCTCTCCTCCTGGCTCTCGGCACAAACTTTGACTTCTCATGCAACTTTGGGAGTGAGCGAACGTGTGAAAGTATCTGAGGTAAGCTCTACTGTTTTCGTACATTGATTCCACGGTGATAATAGCCTACCTGTTCTGACTCTTCGTGTATCGCATTGTCGTTGGCATTTCACTCTTCTCGGAGAGGCCGCTATTCCTGTTAATGCACATTCCGACTATGATCACACACTCACACCAACGTGTCTCAAACAA
Source organism: Taenioides sp. WSHXM2023 (assembly GCA_029959045.1). Lineage (NCBI taxonomy): Eukaryota > Metazoa > Chordata > Actinopteri > Gobiiformes > Gobiidae > Taenioides > Taenioides sp. WSHXM2023. The sequence continues at coordinate 34,864,370 of CM057091.1, forward strand.
ATGTAATGTGACCTCCAAGCAAGGGTTGTCTTTGTATAATTGCAAAACCTCATCAGTTTTACGACTGGTCATAAAGGAGGGGATTTTCAGCGCTATTTTTCTAGACTTAGACTTAGACTTAGACAAACTTTATTGATCCACAAGGGAAATTATTTGGATACAGTCGCTCACTCATCACAATATAATGTAATAACATAGAGTAACAAAAATAGATGGTATAGCAAAAAGAGCAAGAAACACGTGTCAAATGAGACATAATTATCAAAATGTATATGTACAAGTCAAAATAAAATAGAAATATAAGTAATAAAGTAATAAACTATATAATCACAGCTATGTACAAGAGACAAGAACGACAGTGCAAATACTATGCTGATTGACAGGGCATGAGGTTATCCGTTACTTGGGATTAACTTGTAGTACAGTTGTAGGGAGTATTATCTGTTACATAAGGGTGAGTTGTTGTACAACTGTATGGCGTATGGTATGAATGTAGTCCTGAATCTCTCACTGTTTGAGCGGAGCTGTAGGAGCCTATTGGAGAATGAGCTCCTCTGTCCCTCTATAGTCTGGTGCAGTGGGTGAGCAGGAGTGTCCATGATGGAGAGCAGTTTGTCCAGTGTCCTCCTGTCCCTCACTGTGACAAATGTCTCCAGTTCACAGCCGATCACGTAACCCGCTTTACGGATCAGTTTGTCAATCCGACCAATGTTTCTTTTACTGGTGCTGCTCCCCCAGCAGACCACAGCGAAGTCCAGGGCACTGGCCTCCACATACTGGTAGAAGATCTCCAGTAACTTGCTGCACACATTGAAAGACCTGAGCTTTCTCAGGAAGTAGAGTCTGCTCATGCCCTTCTTGTACACAGCATTACAGTTGTCCCTCCAGTCAAGTCTGTTATTCACCTGTACGTCAAGGTACTTGTAGCAGTCCACTATTTCCACGTCCTGGCCCTGGATGGTAATGGGCTCCACAGGTGTCCTCTTTCTCCTAAAGTCAATCACCAGTTCCTTGGTCTTGTCAACGTTCAGGAGCAGATGGTTAACCGATTAAAGCCTCTAGCTAATCAGTACCGTATGCACAGAGAGGGAACAACATACTGACTTGTATATCTCACAAAATGCAGCTGCGTGCAACTAATCCTGGCATAACTGCAGTTAAGGCCCGGACAGACAGGACATGGTGAGCAGCAATGCGGCTCAGAATCCCATTCATGTGTATGTGACTGTGTGGAGCAAGCGCGCCCACCATTGTGAGCCACTGCTGCTCGATCTCCAGTTGGGAAAAAAAAACAAACTTGCGTGCCACTTTAGCTCATTCAATCACAGAGTCTGAGATGTCCCTTTCCTCAAAGTGGAACAGGGCTTCATTTTACAACAGTAAAATTAACAGTTAACAGTTTAGGCAGTAATGTGGTCTGAATCCAAGAGGATTAAGTTTCTTGGGCGTTATATTAATATCACTAATTTATGCTCATAAACTTCACACAAACTTCACTGCAACTTGGCACCCGTCTTCTTGATCTGTTTGCGTGTCTCTGCTCTGGGTCTACGCCACCTCCCCTTCACTCAGCGACATACTGCGTCCTGTCTGTCCAGTCCTTTTAACTTGTGTTTCTCCATTATATCTCACTGACCAGTTTACTTAAGATTGGAGTTAGGTGTAAGTGGAAGTGGTCCTGTCTTAAATTAGAGCAGAAGGTTACTGTAAGGGGAAAAGAGGAGGCATTTCCACTATCAAAAGTTTTTAGAAAAATTGATAAGGCAGGGTATGCTAGATGCAGCATCTGCTGTAAAGAAATCAACTACAGTGCCACGGCCCCCTGTTGGCCCCCTGTCAGACAGACAAGCACATTCAAAATGTGTGCAATGTTATGACCACACACAGTGTGTTGTCAGTGGTGTCAGCCACCACAACGACAAAAATCCTCAAAGTCCTTCACAGCAGGGGGCAGTGCATAACCCAGAGCAAATGAGGAGGGTGCAGGTGCCTGTGCCTATGTTTGACAGAGTAGCAAACGCAGAGGTATTTGTTTTGAGAGCCTATGTGTTGTCAGTCACTGTCAGAGAAGTATTTGTTTTGTAACAGATGTTATTAAATCCTCACAATTAACTGAATGTGAAATTACTGTGTATAAATGGCCGTGATTGTGTATTGATAATATGTATCTTTGTTTTTTAGGCAATGGTTCTTGCAACTATTGCACTCCTCCAGTAATCTCCTCTGTCAAATGTCTTCTAAGTTCAAATGTCATCTAACTTGTCACTGCACTTTGGATGTATATTTTTATACTTTTCTTCAGGGTCTAGGTCTGGTCCAAGGTCTGGCTCTTGGGTCTGGTCCTGGGTCTAGGTCTGGCTCTGGTTATACTGTGTTGCTTATCAGTTTAATAGTTAGTTTGAATATTTGATTAATTAACACTAATAGCCACTGAAGTTGCGGTACAACGTTTTGCATATTGAGTTGGTGGGCGCCGTGGCGAAGTCTCACCTTTTTCATCACTCACGAGTTTGCAGCCCTGTAAGGCGTTTGTTCCAGTCAGAGAAATGGGAATTCTGGAAGCAGCACCAGCAGTCCGAGATGTAACAACAGGGGTGTTGATGGGTGTCAACAGAGAGTTCACAATGAATATGATAGATGGCAAATCTAGTGAAGAACACATTTGATCTGTTATCAATCACAGACACAAGTAGGCTTATTCTGAGCTGTCACATACAAGGTAGCTTCATGTATCTTCAAGACTTCATGTCATCCACATTAGGATAAACAGAGCGCCTACAGCAGAACCCCAAAAGTGCAAGAAAAGGAACAGCAAAATGAATGACACATGATGAAGGAGGAATCCAAGCAGGTGTGTAGAAATTGCAATACTGAACATGTAGGCAGGATTTCATTTCATAATCTGTGGGTATGAGGATATATTAAACTGTACTGCAGGGTTCTACAGTACTGCCTGTACTCTACACGCTGATCCCTGTGACATGATTGACATGGGCTGTGGTGAGTAGTGGAAAGTAATGATCACATAGTGATATATTTATCTGGGATGGGAAGTTTGAGTCAGTCTCGGTGTCTGACGTGGGGCCAGCCAAAACAGATAGTAAAATAGATAGTTGGAATAGTTTTCCCAACAGGATCACTTCAGGCACACAAATTTGTCTCTGATGCCCTTCTACTTTTTAATATCACACTGACATCATCAACTCCCAGGCTTCTAGCTTTTTCTCTCCAGGAGTTGAGTGTCTTTCTGACATCTTTGTGGTGTGGTGAAGAGGAGCCATACAGGTGTGGATATCTGCACACCTCCTCCACAAACCTCTCTTCAAAATTATTCATGTTTATGAAAGACTGTTCTATTTAAACGTTTTGAGGGCTACACTGGGAATGTCGGAAAAACAACATTGTGGATCAACCAATCACAAAGTTTGAGGTCCAACGTGTAACTTTATGGCTGAGCAGAACACACAGCACATACACACCACAGCAAGAGCTGCAAGCTCTCTGATTGGCTGTCAGGTGTGTCACGGAGCTCTCTGATTGGCTGTCAGGTGTGTCACGGAGCTCTCTGATTGGCTGTCAGGTGTGTCACAGAGCTCTCTGATTGGCTGTGTCACAGAGCTCTCTGACTGGCTGTCAGGTGTGTCAGAGAGCTCTCTGATTGGCTGTCAGGTGTGTCACAGAGCTCTCTGATTGGCTGTCAGGTGTGTCACAGAGCTCTCTGATTGGCTGTCAGGTGTGTCACGGAGTTGTGCAGCGTCCATGCTGATTTGAAGCTGGACTGTAAACCATCATTAAAGCTTGATTTATGCCTGATGCATATGTGTGGGTCAGGCACACCAGTTTCCCCTTCAAAAACATTTGTGGAACTATGTTGACCTTTCGCACAGAAATGAGCAGAATTCCCTAGTCGCTAGTTCTGATCTCTTTGCAGCAGCATGGGCTGCACACACTGCAAATACAGCCCATGTTTCTCTGTGTGACTCAGTGGAATCCACAAGCAGAAAGTATAATCCAAGTTTAAGACGTGGGCTCCTGGATGGTGGTGACGTGGAGCAGCACCTTCACTGGTCTGAGCTCCTCTTGTTCCTTTAATCGTACAGTATTCCTGTGGCCAGTCCTACCCCCATCACAGACTCAGTATAAACAACTGTCAATATAAACAACCGCCCAAATTGCGTCCTCGGGGGGGACGTCTACCTCAGGTGGTGTTGTTTGGCTATTTTATGATGTTTGGTTACAGCTAAATTTAAAAATTACCACCCAAATGACTACTGTGTCACATTAGTATGCCTCAAGAAGATAACAGACCAGGCATGGGCGTTGTACAGCTCCCGCGCCACATACGGCCCATTGGTTGACTCTGACGAGCCCATTTATGCTAATTTGGAATGATAGAATAAACATATTTTATAATTTTACCTCATGCATGAACTAAACTACTATTGCTTTTATTTTAGAAATGCTTTTATTTTGTATATATATATATATATATATATATATATATATATATATATATATATATATATATATATATATATATATATATATATATATATATATATGGGCATGAAGGAGGTGAGAAGGGCCACCTGTCTGTTCAGCTGAGACACCTCCATCTTCCTCAGCTCCATCTCTATGGCCTTGGCATAGGCCTTGGTCTCTGCAAACTTGATCTTGAAATCGAAGGCATGAAAAACTGGACAGCACCTGGCCCTGACATGATCCATGCGTACTGGCTAAAGAAGCTCACGGCTCTCCACGAGCGCCTGGCAGCACAAATGAACCAGCTGCTAAGGGATGGGACTCACCCTGAATGGCTAACCCAAGGGCGTACGATCCTGATCCTGAAGGATCCCTCAAAGGGTACAGTCCCATCCAACTATCGGCCAATAACCTGTCTCTCCACAACATGGAAGCTCATGTCAGGCATCATTGCGGCTAAGATAAGTGGGCACATGGATCAATACATGAGCACAGCACAGAAGGGCATCGGCAAAAACACCAGAGGAGCCAAACACCAACTCCTGGTTGACCGAACAGTCGCCCATGACTGCAGAACCCGTCAGACCAACCTGTGCACTGCCTGGATTCATTAGAAGAAAGCCTATGACTCAATGCCACACACATGGATCACTGAGTGCTTGGAGTTGTACAATATCAATCAGACTCTAAGGGCGTTCATTGCAAACTCAATGCGGTTGTGGAAAACCATCCTTGAAGCCAATGGCAAGCCAATTGCACAAGTGGCCATCAAATGTGGCATATACCAAGGAGATGCACTGTCCCCACTGCTGTTCTGCATAGGTCTGAACCCCCTCAGCCAAATCATTGACCGCACTGGCTATGGATACCGACTCAGAAACGGGGCCACCATCAGCCACCTCCTCTACATGGATGACATCAAGCTGTACGCTAAGAGTGAGCGGGACATCGACTCACTGATCCACACCACCAGGATCTACAGCACAGACATTGGAATGTCATTCGGGCTCGAGAAATGTAGTAGGATGGTGACAAAGAGAGGGAAGGTAGTCCACACAGAGGGGGTCTCACTCCCAGAGGGAACAATAGCAGACATTGAGGACAGTTACAAGTACCTTGGTATCCCACAAGCAAATGGCAACCTTGAAGAGGCAACAAGGAAAGCGGCTACGGCCAAATACCTGCAACGAGTAAGGCAAGTCCTAAGAAGCCAGCTCAATGGCAAGAATAAGGCACAGGCAATAAACAGCTACGCCCTGCCAGTGATCAGATACCCTGCAGGAACCATAAGTTGGGCAAAGGAGGAGATACAGACCACGGACATTAAGACACGAAAGCTCCTGACCATGCATGGAGGGTTCCATCCCAAATCTAGCACCCTGAGACTGTACACGAGCCAGAAGGAAGGAGGCCGAGGACTAGTGAGTGTGGGAACCACTGTCCAGGATGAAACAGCCAAAATCCATAAGTACATCAAGGATAAGGCCCAAACAGGTGATGTGCTCAGGGAATGCCTCAGACAGTGGAGGTCAGAGGAAGAGGTGCTGGAGGGACCATCATGGCAGGACAAGCCCCTACATGGGGAATACCACCGAAACATAACTGAAGTGGCTGATATCAAGAAATCCTACCAATGGCTGGAGAGGGCTGGTCTGAAGGACAGCACAGAGGCCCTCATCCTGGCTGCACAGGAGCAGGCCTTGAGCACCCGAGCAATAGAGGCCCAGATCTACCACACCAGACAAGACCCAAGGTGTAGGTTGTGCAAAGAGGCTCCTGAGACAGTCCAGCACATAACTGCAGGGTGTAAGATGCTGGCAGGGAAAGCATACATGGAGCGACACAACCAAGTGGCGGGCATAGTGTACAGAAACATCTGTGCAGAGTACGGGCTGGAGACCCCAAGGTCAAGGTGGGGAACTCCCCCAAAGGTTGCGGAGAATGGCTGAGCCAAGGTCCTGTGGGACTTCCAGATACAGACTGACAGAATGGTGATGGCGAACCAACCAGACATAGTGGTGGTGGATAAGCAACAGAACAAAGCCGTGGTGGTGGACATTGCAATACCAAGTGATGGTAATATCAGGAAAGAGAAACTAGAGAAATACCAGGGGCTCAAGGAAGAGCTGGAGAAGGCCTGGAAGGTGAAGGCATCAGTGGTGCCCGTGGTGATCGGAGCACTCGGGGCTGTAACCCCCAAACTGGAGGAGTGGCTACAGCAGATCCCAGGAAGAACATCAGACATCTCAGTCCAGAAAAGCGCAGTACTAGAAACAGGCCTCTGGTAGAGGGCCCGAGCTGATGAGGGTGAGAGAGACCAACCACCGTGGAAGGTGAGAAACACATTTATATATATATATATATATATATATATATATATATATATATATATATATATATATATATATATTATATATATATATAATGTGTTTCTCACCTTCCATGGTGGTTGGTCTCTTTCACCCTCAGATCTAAATCAGAAAAGCTTTTATTGCCATTGTCATTGAACACAATTCACAAACTAGGAACTTGCTTTGGTGATGAGAACACTGAATAATAATAATAATAATAATAATAATAATAATATAAAGTAGAGATATCACTATTAAAAAAAGATAATAATAATAATAATAAAGTATCACTATTTAAAAATAAAGTAAGAGCATGCAAAAAAAGATTAACATATATAATAAAAAAATAAAAATAGTCTAGTATATACAGAAGCATCAGAACAACAGTGCAAACTGACAGTGCAAAAGATCAAGTGATGTGGCATGACTTATTTAAAGTGACTGGTGTTATAAAGTGTCCTTAGTACAGGTGTTATAAAGTGTCCAGCTTAGTACAGGTATTATAAAGTGTCCTTAGTACAGGTGTTATAAGTGTTCATAAAGTGTTTATGAGTCCAACGGCAGAAGGGAAGAAACTGTTCTTATGGCGAGAGGTTCTGGTCCGTATGGACCGTAGCCTTCTGCCAGAGGGAAGTGGCTGGAATAGTCCATGTCCAGGGTGAGAGGGGTCAGCTGCTATCCGGCCTGCACGCCCCCGAGTCCTGGAGATACATGGAAAAAAAAAAAAATACTAAACCTGGTAATAGACGATATTTTCACTTGTACCTGCAGGGGAGAGGGGTTTTTGTAAGGACTTTTCTCTCACTGTGCTTTAACGACCAGCAGTGTAAAGTCCCAAAGTCTAACCTGGATCCCTTCTGGACCCCAGCTGTTCTGCCTGTATAACGCTGTAGTGTTTTTTTCTGTTGGTGCGGTCCCCCTTACAGCTGGGTTTTGTGACTTTGGTCCTCACCACAGCACCTTCATACTGGGCTCTGTGGTGTGTCTGGAAATGTGCCTCAAAGGTGCTGAGTACTCAGTTACATTTGCCCAATGTAAATAAGACTTTTTTTTTTATCTTAAAGCAGATTCTATTCTCCAAAATGGACTTTTCAGAGCTTTGTTGCAGTTGTTTCCCCCCAGAGGAAAAATTTGCTGCTCAAATGTCTTTTTTTAAGCTCTGAAGACAAATTTCAAACTCTTATTGTAGACTCATTATAGTTCTAGATTTGTCTTGTGTGAGTCTTGTTTGTTTCTCCTAAAATTCACTAGGAGCAACAGGGGAGGCAAAAACAGGAGTCCTACTTGAGGCACTGTGAGAAACCGTTTAAACAACTGCAATGGAGACAAAAACTAGTCCTACTTGAGAAACACTGAGAAACATTTGTGAATTTCAAAATGTTTTTATTGATAATATTAAAGACACAAATATGTAAGCTTCAACTCAACATGTTACAGTTTGTTTTGTTTTTTTTGTTTGTTTTACATCTCACCAATCCTTGTATAGTTTCAGTTTTATTTTGAACTCTTTGTTACATATACATACACATACACATACCGTATTTTCCGGACTATAAGCCGCTACTTTTTTCTCACACTTTGAACCCTGCGGCTTATACAACGATGCGGCTAATATATGGACGGATTATTCGTCTATGAACACAGCGGATGTGCGCGCAGCTTGAGTGCAGAAAGCGCCGCTGTCTGTGCGGTGAACATGGGTTAGGGTTAGTTAGAACACTCACTAGCGCTGTTGTCAGCACTAAAACAGTTTATCGCTGCGTGATAAAATAAGTTCTGCTGCTAAATGAACATTAGTGAGTGGGATACGTCTTAATGACCCGTATGTGTTAAATGCAGGTGAGGCGTAAATGACGAGACGAAACGTCTCAAACTTCAGTAGCTGGACATCCGCTCATACATGATCGATACAACTAACCCCGACCCCCGGGAGAGCCTGAAATCCTCTTGAAATCCTACAAGACACTGACATGATACAAGACAGGACAGCGGCTCTTTCTGCTCGAGACATGCGCTGTAGAGCGCCAAGTGATGGGGCGCAAGAGCGAAACAGGTGAAGAGATGATGTGCTGAGGAAGATGCTCATTTGATTTTGTTTTGAACAGTTATTTTGTGCTTCATGCACACACCCTCCTCATGGAAAACATACGAAGAAATGCATATGATGCAGCTTTGAAGTTAAAGACAATTGATTTGACTGTCAAAGAAGGAAACAGCTGCTGCACATGAGCGTGGCATCGATGAGTCGATGGTGAGACGCTGGCGACGGCAGCGTGACGAACTGACTCAATGCAAAAAGACGACAAAAGTTTTCAGAGGCAATACAAGCAGATGCTCCGAACTTGAAAACTTCTTGAAGACGTGGACACCTGCGGCTTATAGACAGGTGCGGCCTATATATGTACAAAAATAAAATTCTTTGAAAGTTTAGTTGATGCGGCTTATATTCAGGTGCGCTCAATAGTCCGGAAATTACGGTAGTTTTGGCTAATAATAATAACTCTAATTAAAACCTTTCACATGTCCAAATGCAGTCATTAATGAATGAGTTTCACATATGGTTGTACTGTTATTTCTGGACTATTGAGCACACCTGGATATAAGCCGCATCAACTAAATTTTAAAAGAAAAAAAAAACTACATATATAGGCCACACTTGCCTGAAAGCCTAAAACTTGAGACATTTATACAGAAAGATGATACACAGAAAGATTGGCGCATCATCTCTTCCACCTGTCTGTCTCGCTCTTGCACACCCTCCTGGAGGCCTTAGCCCGTAAAAATCTATAGAGGAATTATCAGACTACATCACTTGGCTCTACTGCGCATGTCTCCTGCAGAAAGAGTCGCTGTCCTGTCTGGGATCATGTCAGTGTCTTGTAGGATTTCAGCAGATTTCAGGCTCTCAGGGGGCGGGGCTAGGTTTATCGATCAGGTCTGAGTCGATGCCTGGACACTGAAGTTTGAGCCATTTCTTCTCGTCTTTTATGCACTCACCTGCATTTAACACATATGGGTTATTAAGACGTATCCCACTCACTAATGTTCATTTAGCATCATGACTTATTATAATCACACGGCGATATACTGTTTTAGTGCTGACAACAGCGCTAGCTAGTGCTGCAACTTCATGTTAACTGCGCAGACAGTGGTGCTTTCTGCACTCAGACTGCGCGCTCATCTGTTGTGTTGATAAACTAATAACCCGTCTATAAATTAGCCGCATCGTCGTATAAGCTGCAGGGTTCAAAGTGAAAAAAGTAGTGGCTTATAGTCTAGAAATTACAATACAGAGAATGTTCGAAGTTTCAAATGTCAGGTTGGTGAGTCAGTGTGTCTCTGGAAGATGGTGACAGGTTCACATTTTGCTCTGAGGTTCACGCAGTTACAAACAAACTTAAATAAGCACTTTGTGGACACCCTGCTCCACAGGCTCAGGGTTCTCTTTCTCTCTCCGAGATTGGCCCTGGTTTAGACCTGGTGTAGTCCTGGTTTAGACCTGGTTTAGACCTGGTGTAGTCCTGGTTTAGTCCTGGTTCAGTCCTGGTTCAGTTCTGGTTTAGTCCTGGTTTAGACCGGGTTTAGTCTTGTTTTAGTCTTGGTTCAGTCCTGGTTCAGTCCTGGTTCAGTCCTGGTTCAGTTCTGGGTTAGTCCTGGTTTAGACCGGGTTTAGTCTTGTTTTAGTCCTGGTTCAGTCCTGGTTCAGTCCGTATGGTATGAGATTTTATTGAGGTCTCCTCTTTTCTCTTTCCTCTGGGGCCCTTCTCATTTACCCTCTTGAAGTTGTATTTGGAGTCATACATGCATGTTTGACCAATCTTTAATTGCTTATTTTTATGTTGACGATCAACTCCACATTTCACCATCACGTCACACGCCCACTGTGATTTTACACACTTCATTCTCCAGTGTTTTGATTGGTGATATGCTTATGATTCAGCAGTGTCACATCGTCATTTTGGTACAAATGAAAAATAATCCTCTTGTTGTGTTGACATTTATGGTGACATCAACTCCCATTGGAAACTAGGGATGGAAATCACATGATTCAATACAATACTCGATACATGGCTGCCGATGCAATATTATTACATTATGGCTATGTTCATGGGTATGATAGTCTGTGAATCAGTGCTGTTTTTGAAGAACCACTACCTGTGCAAAGTTGGCAAGAAATACATCTTTTTTACTCATTAAAGATGATAATTGCAATTTGAAATGTCTCTGCTTTAATGTATATTTACTGTACAGTTTCATTAAAGATGTTCAGTGTCATAGTTATTTAAGATGTGATGTTTCAGTGCGTTAATGTTTCAATGCCACCGTACAAAAGCCCACAGTAACCAGAGTCGATTGGTTTTCAGGAGGGTATCTTTTTGAACTGATAAGATACATTTAATGAGGCCAATGCTAAAATGAAAATAGAAAATGCACTGTAGGCTCCTAAATACGTTTTTACTGTTACTGTCTTTATATCTGTACTAGAGTAATCTCGCTTCGCAGTGAGGGTGTATGCAACTGTCCTCCACCACAGAACGTTGGCTATGGGCTGTGGTGTGTCTGGAAATGTGCCTCAAACGTGTGTGTGTGTGTGTGCGTGTGTGTGCGTGTGTGTGCGTGTGTGTGCGTGTGTGTGCGTGTGTGTGTGTGTGTGTGTGTGTGTGTGTGCGTGTGTGTGCGTGCGTGTGTGTGTGTGTGTGTGTGTGTGAGGGGCCCAGGAACCTCAGGAGCATGTACTGATCCTGCCCAGTGTGACGGCTGCGGACTCTTCGTCAGGACGTATACAAAGACAGCACTCAGTCAGCTTTACTCCTGTGACAAACATATAAATACTCTATTAATATGTTGTCACACATATCAGGCCCACTGGCGCCCCCTGCAGTCTCCAATGTGCCACTCCTGAGAGGGGGAGCTTACAATCACAAAGCAGCCGTGTTATTACCATATTACACAGAGTTTACAACTCATGTGACTCTCAGTTATATAAATCATGTATGAGCAATAAAACTATTTTAAATTTACATTGGTTGCAGTGGAGTGATAACTCAGAGAGACAAATGCACAATTTACAATGATCTACATAAATAAAATAAAATACAACATACCTGTGACAGATATATATTAATACTCTATTAATATGTCTTCACACATATCAGGCACTGGCTCCTGAGCTCTGTGAGATGCTGCTCAGTTTCACAACATTCAGTACCATGTTACAATGTTAAGCTAACTTTAAAATTTTACAGCGCAAATAAAATGTACAAAACTCAAAATTAGCGCACCAAGATACACCCATTACATATGAAAACCTTGTCTTATCAACATGTTTTCTTGTAATTATGCTAAAAGTACGTCATTTTTGTGAAATATCATCTCCATGATCATCTTGTTGTTCTGAGTGTTTGCACAATTTTTCACAACTTTTTGCACTATACTGTCCCCTGACTGTGAGCTTCTGTCACGAGTGAATTTCTCCTCTGTGAGATCAATAAAGTCTTATCTTATCTTATCTTATCTTATCTTGCTAATCTTGGTCAGGACCTCAGCTGGAGGATTTGACCTATGGTGCATGTTTTGGGCTGTCTTGGGAGAAAAAACTGACACAGAGTCTCATGCTCATGCACACTACACAGAAAAGCCCTGGTGACTCGGGGATCAAACTCAGAACCTTCTTGCTATGAAACATGAGCACTAACCACTGAGCCACCGTGCCACCAAGGTACCTGATTTATACTTTTAATTGTAAGGCCAAGAGAAGTTAACAGAAAAAAAAAAAAAAAAAAAAAAACTACTACTACAGGTTTATCATCAACTTTTTCTGCATTTATTTCCCTTCTCTGAGACTATGCTGTCTATCTCTGTTTATGTTATACAGTGGGGTTGCTCATGTTAGATACATTATGGACTAGAACTCTGCGTTCTCTCTTAGACAATTATCTCCTTGCACCGTGCAGCTCCTCATTATGGCTAAAATACACTGAGCCGAAGAGGACCAGACCCAGTTGGAAGCTCATACCATGGGGTCCACTGGCCAGTACAGTTTCACTTTAGACAGTGGAGACACTTTCAGCCAATCTGTGCCAAAGGGAACCCGTGCAAACAAGACTAGAGACCAAACCAGGACTAAACCTTGCCGGTCCAGCCAGAACCACACACTTTGACAAAACTTTACAAAGACTTGTGTCTGGAACCATATCCCATGATTTCCCATGGTCGTGACTGACAGGTGATGAACCAATCAGAGAAACAGTAAACAAGGGAAACAACACAGAGGACTGAAACAGCGGAAAACCAAACTCTTCTTCATCTTAGGTAAAAGTTGTTGTTGTACACAATTCATTTCCCTCGGGATAAATATATTTTTTAGTATTTATCTTTCTGTCTATCTATTTTGTTCTGAATGATAACAAAGGGAATTCCATTTTTGACAGACATGAGACACAAATTAGTGGTTGTGGAAGGATGGAGATTTGTCACTCTGTCGTCCAATTTCAGACCCTTCTGGATTCAGACAGAATGTTGGAGGGTCTGGCTGGTCAGGCAAGACTACACCAGGACCAAACCAGGTCTAAAGCAGTCTCAGACCTGGATTCAGCAGGCCCTTTATCTGCTATGTGGCCCTGGCTTTGACCTGTGCAGCCCCTCTGAGCTGGTGTTTAGTCCCACACTGTGCCCTGGATCAGAGCAGCTCCTTTGGATGCTTACACAGTCTGTGGACCATCTGAAGTCCTCTGTTCCCACAGGCTTAGCACTAACACTCCCAAGCTCAGCATGAAAGCAGAGGAATTCTCTTGAAGCCTGCCCAAAATATAATATCCATGCTAATGCTAATGTTCTTCTATGAGCACAGACACATCATGTGTGGGGTCAGCATTGTTATAAGACTATGGTTTAGAGCTCTGAGTTATGGCTTTAACACTAAAAACAAAAAAAACAACAACATTGCATTGGTGGTAAGAAGAGCTTGTTGATGTTTCACTCTCCAGTTTGAGTGACTGATCTTGAAGCAGAGAAGAGCCTCAGTGGGTGTTTTGTTTATAAGCCCACAACATCTCCAGGACTTCATGGTGGTACATTCAGTCCCAGGTTCATGGTGGTGGTTAGAATCCTGAGTCGGTTCATACTTTTACTATGTGAGTGAGTGTGTCGTAGTTTAAAGCGCTCATATTGTGCTTGAGCCTGCTATATAGTTAAAATGTACAACACGTGGATTATGTTATTATTTACACATTTTAAATCACTATAGTCATCTAAATGATTTAATTAAAGGAACAGTCCGCAGGCTACCGCTTTAGAAAGATGCAGTGCCCAATGGGAGCTGGTGTCGCCGTAAAAATCATCACGACACGTTGGTGTTACGGATTTGTTGGGGCTGGACAGGCATCTGTGCAGACACCTGTTCCAGGGCCTCTGAAGCGCTGTCTAAATAAAATGTAAATGTTCTTCTGTGGCTTCCTTTATGGCCGGTCTGAAGTGAAGATGTGGATTTATGTACTTGTCTGCAGTGAAGGAAAGCAGTGAGAGCAAGGTCTATCTGTCTGTGACACATACGCCGAGTATTTCCTGTCTCCATTGGAATCAATGCAAACGGGCCGTGATCAGACCGGAGCAGCAGCACTTATCACTATATTCACGCTCAAACGCGCTGACACGCCAGCTTTGCCTCATATGTAGTTCAGGGATGATTTAACCCTTACTAGTCAGGTCAAATTTGACCCGTTTTGACATTCAACAGTTGTAAAAATATCTTTTTATAAATTTTTGTCTTGTCTTTTGTAAAATTTTGCCAAAATACACAAAAATGTACAGGTGCTACAAATTTTTGGATACTGAGGCTGGTTCAGGTCAGTTTTGACCTGTATCTATTGAGATGCATCTATCAGTGCAGGTCAAATGAAGGAAAATCAAAGTTTTAGGGAATATTGAAACATTTGTCACCACTGTTCCATAAAAAATACAGTTCACTGTTTTGAGATTTCCCCCAGGCCCCAGGTTTCCAGAGATAGACTCCTGTTGGTTTTTGAATGGGCAGGGGAGAATCTCTAAACAGTGAAAGGAGTGATCATCCTGTATATGGTGCACATCAGGAACAGAGGTCATCCAGAGGTCAGAGGGTGCCTTCAAACAGATACAAGATCTGCACCTGCAAAATAATAACACATTTGAATCAGTTTGGGTTGGGAGGGTGATGGTGGGTATAACGGTACCTGAGCTGCAGTTTTGGTGACTGACATCATGGCAGCAAGAATTACTGTGCAACAGGCCCTTGATCTGATCTACCAAGATGAGGAGAATGAGAGCAAACCTGCTGCGAATGTGGGAAACACATATACAAACACAAAGTTTCCTACCACTGCTTTGAATGCACTGACTATTTTGAAATAAGCATAATGATTGCAGTGGATAAACCATCGTTATATTATAAATTCCAACAGTTCCAAAATATTCATGTCATTTTCAAATGCAATAAAATATATAATGGCTTTTATGTGTTTATGTGTTATGTAAAACAGGACATGATACTGTGTGATTGTAGATGTTTTTCTCCAAAAACGAGTGTTGTAAAACTTAAAAAATAGGCTCTTCCTGCTCTCTGAAACATTATATTTATATATTACATATATTTATTAACATGGGATAGTTGATTTAGACATTCTAAATAGATCTGTAGTTCAAAATTTGGTACAGACACTTACTATGACGGAATTCTTGGTCCGGGTTAAATTTGACCCAAACCATACTGTGAAGGCTTTTTTTTTTTTCATTTGTACCAAAACGACATCGGCAATATGGTGTCTTGAAAATAAATAAAGATTACCCAAATATGCACAAATTACTCCAAATACAACATCCAGAGGGTAAATAAAAAAGGGGAACAGCTATTCCATGATTAAAAGCTCTGAAAAGTCTATTTGGCATAATAGGAGGCATGTGGCACAGAATAATTATGTCACTGTGGCAGAACAGCCTGCAGCTGGGCTCTGCAGCTTAAGAGATTGGGTTCAGTTTATACTTTGCAGCTGATACCATCAACATTTCCTGAGAGTGTCATGCTAACTGTTGGCTCTGCTCTGTCTGAGGGTTATTTGAGTTTTAATGTAACACAATCTGATTATAAAGAACTGACTTACCTAAAACTACAATAGAATACATAAAATACAAAAACAGTTTTTCAAGTCACTCCCACCTTTTTTGTTGAAAATCAAACTCCTAAACAGGACTATGAACGCTTGGACTGATCACAGGCTCCTGTAAATGTGCTGTTTAAATCTATTTTGTATTTTTTCTTGAGCTGTCCCTTCGCTGCCCTTTGTCTTAGTATCAAAAACCCAGTCTCCTCTGTAGGTTACAGTTAATTGTTATTTCTAAACATTGTCAACATCAGCCTTTTATGTAAAGGGCTCAGATTACGCTGTTTTATGATTTATGTTATAATGTTGTTTCCTCATCACAAACACACCTGGAGTTGTGTTTTGTTTCATTCACACGTTTAACACACAAACCCTGCAGATTTAAGCTGAATTCTTCTCAGACGGAAAGCAGTAAGTGCCCCACTATGTTTCTAAAACTACATACATCTTTACTAGCATCATTTGGATTGGGGTACAACCCTTATTCCGACATACCGCCACTGCGACAGAACCTCACTTCAACATTCCGACATGCCCCCATTCCGACACTTTTTGATGCCCCCATTCTGACACTTTTTGTGTCGGAATGTACGCTGTCGCCATTCCGACACCGTACTCATAGTTTGGAGCATCACCCTTTTTGCCTGAACCAGAACTAAACCCAGACTGAACCAGGACTAAATCAGGACTAAACCAGGTCTAAACCAGAACTAAACTGAACCAGGACTGAGTGTCGGGACGGGCTCAGCGATGCACCCGCGTAGACTATCGGGTGTCCACAGGCGAAAGTACCAGTGCAGAGCTCCGCGCCCCATAGGGCTAAACGCAGCCGTTGCCCGATCGCACTTTGCGGACACCCTGCTCCGCGGGCTTGGGGTTCTGTCTCTCTCTCTCAATTTCAAGATCAGTCCTGGTTTAGTCCTGGTTCAGTTCTGGTTTAGTTCTGGTTTAGTCCTGGTTTAGACCTGGTTTAGTCCTGGTTTAGTCCTGGTTTAATCCTGTTTTAGTCCTGGTTCAGTCTGTATGCGGCGCAAAAGTCCGGCATCTCGATAGATATTTCTTCTGCTCAATAAATAAAGCCTGTGAAGTGATGTATTTTTGATAATCGCGTTTGTGAATTCGTATTCATACTGAAGAAGCGTAATTGTAAATTTTAATTTCGTGATTGTAATTCTTGATGCCGTAACTTTTCAATTTGTATTCTGATGGATAAAATAGAAACAATACATTTTATGTACAACTGGACTCATTAATAGATTTAACTAGGAAAGAGCAGGAAGTCGCAATCTTTTCGCCGGAGATCTAGAAGAAGGGTATGACATATTAAGAAATATCTTGAACAGAAGTGTTATTTACATCTTAGCAACATTTATTGCGATTTTTCTAACCCTGGCTATCGTATTGGTTATGGCTTTATTTTTATGTCTGTGTTCGCCACGGAACACTAAAATTATGACATTAAAACCTCCTGATTCAGCTTCCATCTTAAGTTGGGATGATTTAAATGATTAATTGATAGGTTATTGGATGACATTTTTTGGTGACTGTATCTTGTTAATGGCCAGATAGGGTATAGTACCTTTAAAATGTTACTTTGAGTAAATAAATTGACTAATAAAAAGAATTTAAAAACTGTTGGTATTATTGCAAGTTAATAGAAGGAATAGATAATTGTTTAGGGGACATGGGTTAGGATTGTTTTATCGCATTTATTGGTCAAAACTTATGTGGATAATTGCCTGATGTATGTGGAATAAGGCTATTGTTTTTTCACTCATGGTTAGATCGTTGGATAGGTCTCTCTCTCTCTCTGTCTCGCTCTTCTCTCCTTCTCCCTCCATAGCAGTATGTGGTGCGGTTTAGTTAGTTGTTCAATTAGGTGTTTATTTAAGGAGTAAATTGAGTGATTGTTAAGCCTAGGTCGCTATTGGTCAGGTCTGGTCATTATTGATTGGGTCTTTGTTCGTGCCTTGTCGAGGTTGAGTAAAGGATAGAGGAAGACTGTTAAATTAATAATAATTAATAAAAAATAAATAAATGAATCGAGAGAAAAATTTTAAAATAAAATAATAATAATAATAAAATAAAGTAATATAATAAGATAATGCTGGTTCCTAGGTGAAATTTCGAACTCTTTCTAAGTTAAGTTTTTTCTTTCTTTTTAGAAACCAAAATAAAAGACAGGAAGTGAGAACAAAGACGCCCCCTTCGAGATAAAAAAAAAAAAAAAAACAACAACGCTTGGAGCCTACAGGTAGATAGTGAAAGACAAACTGTTCAATAAAAAACCTGACGCCTTAAATACCAATTAGTACAATACCCAAAATTGGTATACAGCAGCTGAGAAGATAATTTAACAAGGTACGATAATATAATACATATCACAATGTCCCAGTTCACCATCACATTGCACCAGTTGATAGAATTCTGGAAAAATAAGGCACTCCAAGAAGAGGCAAACCCGAAGAAGGCTCAGGAAACCCAGTCCATCATTCAAGACATAATCAAGAAATATGTCAAAAAAGGAATGATCCATGGAGGAAAAAATGCAATCGCCCCCACCGAGGAACAATGGAAAAACATAAAAAACTACTACAAGGAGAAGATTATACAGTGTAAATTGGAACCTACACGAAATGCTATAACAAGGAAAATTAACCAATTAAAGATACAAAAGCGCAAGAATGAGATGAGGATTAAATTAAAAATACAAAAATACGAGAATGAGATGAGACTGGCAAAGAAGATGCATGCATGGGCAAAAGAGATGAAAGTAATAAAAGAAACAAGAGAATTGTCTTCCATCCTAGTTCTCAAGCCAGAGGAGAAGAAAGAACTTCTGAAAGAAAAGCTGAAAGAACCTGCTGCAAACGTATATCCAATTCTTGAAGAAGACAAAACACCACACAGATACGACACAAGCTCTAAGAACAAAAAGTCTTGTGAAGAACCTGAAAATTCTGAGGAAGAAGAAGAAATGGCTGGCAGTAAAATATCAGAGAAAAGACAAAGATCATTAAGTTGGGATGAAGACAACTTCGATGCCGACATTCCACGCCTTGACGGTACTCTACGATATGCAACCAGCCCATCCCCACATGACAAACAAAACCGCTATGTGATGACAAAAAAAACTGTACTGCCCCCACCATATCCAAGTGTCACCAACAGAAACCCAGCACTGAGAAAATCTTCCGCTTCCATGATGACATCACACCTGGATACGTGTGCAACTCCAAAGATAACTCACAAAGTAATTGGAGGAGAGTTGGCTCTAACATCTGTTGAAACATGCTCGAGAGAACTAGAAGACAAAATAGACTCTGTCCAAAACCAAGTAGCTGCACTGACTCATATTATAGAAACTGAAAAGACTCTAAGGAGAAGTGATGATGAGAGACACAGGCAAAGACAAGCAATGAAGCTGGACCAAGGAATAACAACAGAGACAAGCGGAAGTTTGCTCTCAAGGACAGAAGAGGATGAAATTGGAGGTGCTATGGCTAAACTCTCAATGAAACAATATGATAGACCCTTTTCCGTTGATGGATCATTCAGCGGAACAGTTGAAGACACTCTATATAAAGAGGCATACATCAGTGGCACCATCGATCCTATCCAACCGAAAAAACCAACAGCCGTCTTTCCAATAAGAACAGATGGCCGACAAGTGGTTTACCAGCCATTCACCCTGAAAGACTGGAGTGCCTTAATGTTCACCCTACCAAAACTGTGTACCATGGATGAGAGCCCTCCTGAAACAAACGGCTGGAGATAAACTATGTTGGGGAGACATGCAAGCTGCCCTCATCAAAGCTGCTGATGAAACAGTCACTGAAAACATCAGAAATGCCATAGAAAGAAGATTGAGAATAAGGCTTCAGAATAACAATGCCATCCATATCTTCCGAGACATCCTGAGAGAAGAACTCAGAACGCGATATCCATGCATGGTGACGGAAGAATTATTATCCATGCAGATGAAAGATACTGAAGATTATTATAGCTTCAAGCAACGTGCCACTAACCTATATCACGATGTCACAGGAGAACAAATTGAGCCAGGAACTGGTATGTCTGTCATGTTCAGGTCTGTTCTGGTCAAAGGGATGCCTAAACAGATTCAAGAAGCCTTGCAGAATGTGATGGGACTGTACAGTAAAGCTGAAGAAGACTTTGACGCCCACTGCAATCATGAAATAAACAAGTGGCAGAAAAACAAGAAGGAGGCTGAAGACCAGAAAAAGGAGTTAGAACTTGCTACTACAAAGTTACAATTGCAGAAGTTCCAAGCTGAACTTAAAGAGACGAAGAAAGAAAAGAACTCAAAAGTGATGAGTATCCAGTCAGACCCTACTGAAGAAGATATGTTATCAGTTACAAAACAATTAACAACTGCAATTAAGATGGTGATGAACACTCAACAACCACAAGCAACAACAATGACATCCAAAGTCCAATCAGGTCAGCCTATGTCTATACCGAATGTGCCCATGGTGATCTACAACGGCCCTCAATCAAGAAATGAAGGAGGTTTCGGAAACCCCAGAAAAAACAAAGGAACTGGCTACAATCCAAGACGTAATCAATGTCACTTTTGCCACAAAATGGGACACTGGAGAAGAGACTGTCCCCTAGCATCTCAAGGACAAAGACAAGAGTCCAGCAATTTCCAACAATTTCCAAGGCCGATATACAACCAACAACAACAGCCATCAATGGTGCCACAGCAGACAGCCGTGCCAATGCTTCATCAACAACAACAACCACCAATGATGTCACAGCAGACGGTCGTCCCAATGCCCTCAGCTCTAAATGGAAGACTCACGAACGTCGGAGCTGAATACTACAACTACTGAAGGGGCCTACAGCCAGACCATTCGCTAAAGCCATGGAAGAGCGAACCAATGGTGGTCTTAAAGATAAATGGACAAAAGATTAAATTTTTGGTGGATTCAGGAGCCACAGTATCCTGTATACGACAGAAATTTCCACTCACATCAAAGACGATGTCCATCACGGGCTGTGTGGGAGAACCAGAAATAAGAACTTTTACTGAACCATTGGCAGTAACAATGAATGAACAGACAGTGAAACAAGAATTCTTATACCTGCCTGACTGCAGTATCTCCATCTGTGGAAGAGACTTGATGTGCAAATTATCATTGTCAGTGGTGTTTTGCCCCGAAGGTCATAAGATACTCGACCGAAGTGAAACCCTCAAGATACTGAGAAATGTAACCAAGTGTAAAACCACTAAGATCCTATACCTTTCTCCAGATACAGCACAAGACTCAAAGTCACACGTCACGATCTACTGGACTCAAATTCTCACAGATCCAGAAAAAGGAAATTCTGCATCAGCATTATGGCAAAACTACAAAGTGTGGGCAAAATCACTATATCCACTCAGTGAACCTTTTGACCCCCTACATGTCACTCTATACTACTCCACGCTTGACGATGACACCTATGACGAATTATGGCAAAAGGTGGATGGACAAACTTTTCGAGTGAACTACCCAATATCTCTACCTGGGCCCTCAAGGAATGGCACTTGCTGTATCGCTCTCAGAAGAACTGAAACCGTATTTCATGGGAAGTAAAGAAAGCACACCACACGTATCGTTGGCCATATCGAAACATCATTCACCAAGACAACTTGGCCCAATGGTGAAACTGGCTTCCAGTCTTCAATATGAAGCCACTGAAATCGAAGGTGTGTTTTACAACCCACAACACAAAACATTCAGAATTGTGTTACCTCAGGGCTCTGAAGATAACACAAGAGCATCCAAGCAATCCAGACAACGAATTTTTGAGAATCATCCGGATACAGAGAGGTATCTCGCACAAGTACCATCATATATATGGATGATGCACCCAAATGATGTTGGTCAGACGAAACATGTTGTTAAAGTGCAACTTACCACAAACAAGCCGATATACCATCCACAATATCCACTCAAAGAAGACCAAATAGCGGGGATTCAAGAAACTATCAATGGATTACTGGAATCTGGAGAGATATATGAAACTGAATCCAAATACAACACACCTCTCTTTCCAGTAAAGAAATCGGACTTGCAGAACTGGAGGATGGTTCAAGACTTTCGTCCAATCAACGAAGTTACAGCAGGAGAATCATATCCAGTACCGGACCCCTACATCACCTTGAATAATCTGTCGCCAGAACATAAGTATTACACTGTCTTGGACTTGGCCAATGCATTTTTCACAATCAACTTGGAGGCCTCCTCCCAGAGATACTTTGCATTCAGACACGGAAACAAAGTCTATTCATACAGAAGAATGCCCATGGGATGGAAACACAGTCCCGGATATTTCAGCCACTTCTTAAGACAAGACCTGGCAGATTTAAAGTTTCCAGAGACATGTACGCTAATCACCTATGTGGATGACATCCTCATCGCTGGAAGGACGGCAAAAGAGGTTCTAGAAGCCACAGTACAACTGCTTACACATCTGTCGAAGAAGGGGTACAAGGTTAAAAGACAAAAGATACAAGTCGCAAGACAAACTGTGCATTTCCTCGGACGAGAGGTGTCGAATGGTACTCAAGGAGTGTCTGCCAACAACAAAGATGCTATCCTGAGTACTCCAAAACCAACTACAGTTCGTCAAATGCTCAGTTTTTTGGGACTCTGCAACTACTCTCGGGAGTATGTCCCTGGCTACACCGAACTCACAACGCCCCTTCGAGAACTCATCAAGCCTCATGGCATGCATAACCTCTCAGCTGACTTACAGTGGACAACGGAGTCCGAAGAGGCATTCATCAAGACAAAACAAGCTATTTGTGCAGCATGCAGCCTATGTGCCCCAAATTATGACATTCCTTTCCACCTTGATGTGACAGAGAAACAATCATTCGTCCAAGCGGTTCTCTATCAAAAACACCATCAAAGCAGAAGAGTACTGAAACACTACTCTTGTAAGTTGGATCTCCATGAACAAAGTCAACCTGGTTGTGCTCGTTACCTGGCTGCTCTGGCAAAGACAATTGAGAAGACTTCACATATCATACAAAATCATCCACTGGTGGTGCACACCCAACATGGGATACTCGCTTATCTCAACTCTCATTTGTACATCACTACAGCACGAAGATCCAACCATATTTCAAAGACCATGAAACAGTCCCATATTACTTATGAAGGAGGAAATATCAACATGGCGGCAAATATGGAGACTGAAGGAATTCCACATGTGTGTGAAGAAAAAGTCAGAACTGAACTATATGTGAGAGCAGATTTGCACACTACACCGCTTTCAGACCCAGAGATGACCATTTTCTGTGACGGCTGTGCATATAGAGCAAAAGAAGGTCATATTGTGTCCTCATACGCAGTAGTGGAACAGCTGCCCTCTAACCAATATCGTTTGATGGAAGCCCAGCAGATAGCAAAAGGTTCTGCACAAGTAGCTGAGATAACAGCAATGTTACGAGCACTTCAACTTTCAGAAGGCAAAGCAGTAAACGTCTATACGGACTCAAGTTATGCTTACAAGACTGTCACGCTGTCATTAGCCGGTTGGATCAGAAATGGTTTCAAACTTGGGACCGGTCTTCCAATTAAGCATGAACAACTGATCAAGCAACTGATAGACGCTGTCCAACTGCCATCAAGACTTGCTATCATGAAATGCAAGGCTCACACCAAGGAAACAGACTCCATTTCCCTGGGCAATCATGCCGCAGATCAAGCCGCAAAGAAAGCTGCAAATTATAATCCAAGAAACATGCTTGTTTGCACCGAAGAAAAGATTGAGAAGCTACCTGATGCAAACCTGATCGATGCAACATACATAAGAGAGATTCAAGAAGCAGCCGGACTATATGAACATGGAGCCTGGAAACAACGTGGTGCTACAAAAGATGCTACGGGAATCTGGAGAAATCATGAAGGAAAAATTGTGGCTCCCATCTCATTGCTACAGATGCTCTATGACGAGTACCATACTCCTACTCATCGAAGTTATGAAGCTATCCTAAAACATGTTGATTTGTGGTGGCATCCAAATATGAAATCTATAATGCAATATTGGATAGATGACTGTCACATTTGTCAAACCATGAATCCAAAGAAAGCTTGCAAACCACCGCCAGGAACTTACACTCCTCCCAATAAACCTTTTGAAAGAATTGTCATGGATTTTACCGATATGGGACCAGAAATGAGAGTTCGAGGATATCGTTATCTACTGGTCATAATCTGTGAATATACAAGATGGGTTGAAGCATTCCCCTGTAAGACAGAAACTGCCAAGGAAGTAGTTAAACACTTAACTACTGATGTCTTTCCACGATTCGGCATTCCGCAAGTCATAAGGTCAGATAACAGGACACATTTTACTGCCAAAATAGTCCGTGATGTGCTAAAGGCTCTTAATATCACCCAACATTTTGGAACTGTCTATCATGCTGCCAGTCAAGGGGTTTGGGAAAGAATGAATGCCACTGTCAAGAGAAAACTTGCGAAGGTTTGGAAAACCACTAAACTCGACTGGGTCACTGCCTTGCCTTTCGTTTTGATGGACATCAGAAACAGTACGAATAAAACCACGTCATATTCTCCTCATCTATTACTAACAGGCAGAGAAATGCACAAACCAGAAGGCTCATTCACCGAAGATACACCATTTATAGAATGGGACAAACAACATCACTCATATGTTAAACAGCTTCAAGAAATAGTGATGCAACTACACAAATGCAGACAAAGAACACATGATCTTGAAGATGTAGTCGATCCAGAAATGAACATATCCCTGGGATCTTGGGTGTATGTGAAGGTACACAAACGACACAACTGGACTCAACCATATCAAACTGGTCCAT
Source organism: Taenioides sp. WSHXM2023 (assembly GCA_029959045.1). Classification (NCBI taxonomy): domain Eukaryota; kingdom Metazoa; phylum Chordata; class Actinopteri; order Gobiiformes; family Gobiidae; genus Taenioides; species Taenioides sp. WSHXM2023. The sequence goes on from CM057091.1 coordinate 34,889,197, forward strand.
ATCAAGTTCTACAGTCCACTGGAAGATCAGTACAAGTTCAAAAAGAAACATCTAAAGTGTGGTACCACTTATCACACTGTTTTAAGTCGCCAGTAGACCCAAGTGAACGAAGTCTAACCCAAATTCGAACTGATATTGCAACTACATCTGACATACAGAATGAAGAAAGCCGACCAAATCTTGGAAACAACGACCCTGATGACCAACCCCGATCACCCTCTGGCACTGGGGCTCCAGAAGAGGAGGAAGAAGGGGGGAGAAGAAGAAGCAGGAGAAGGAGAGTATAGGCCATATTTTTTGAAAAATTTCCAGTATATATTCTGGATTATGCTAAATGTGATGCTTTTCATTGTTTTAGTGAGCGGGTACATCCCCCTTGTCCATGGAAATGTTGAGAATGGCCTCGGACAGCCAACAATCAAAACAGCAAGCCACAATACAACCGAGTTAACAGTCATCAATACAGGTAAGGAACAAAAGGCACTGAACAGAGTATAATATCTATAGTTACTATAATATTAACTATAATTGCTATCTTAGTCATAATTGGATGTTGTATCGTCCCATGTCTCCGATCTCTAGTAGAACGATTGATTGTAACTGCCCTAACGAAAAAAGACCCTTCGTCACAAATTCTATTACTCACTTTAGGGTCCCAACTCTCAGTTCCAGAATCAATTGACTAAATTCGGTAAAATATGTAGATTGATCTTTTATTTTAAAATTATACAAAATATAAGCAGAATCCTAGTAAGTGCTTTTGTTCCTTATTTGCTGTCCGAGAATCATGTGTAATTTTATGTGTTATAATCAGGATGTTTAAAGCTAATGCTAATATTTTACTCATATATGATAACTTTATGTTGAACGCATAATGAAAGTGTTTTTTGTTTTTGATTTTGTTTTTGTGATCACATGTGATATGTGATCAAAAGGGGGAATTGTGAGATTATTATTCTATATCAAATGAAGAATCATATTTTGAACCTATATTTGTGTAATGTTCCAACGTGGCAATGAACTTCCATATTTGCTTAAGAACAGATTAATATTTGTTTATTGTGCACGTCGTCTCCTCTGAACCAAATGACATTTTGTATGTGTACATTTCTACATCTGTCTGAACATTTCCAGTCGATGAATATGTACATTGAACTTGTTATGCAGACTTGTCCTAGTTGAACTCAGAGGGGCGTTTTGTACTTCGTACTTCTTAATGCAAAGTTTTGTCATGTACCACAGTATATAAAGAGCCACAGTGGCCATGTTAAAGCAGGAGATAGCTGTAGAGACAGTTGGTGTTTAACTTGATTGTTTAATACCTAAATAAAGAAACCGAATCGAGAAATCGCCTGGCTCCTCGACTCTTGCTTTTGGTTCGCCTTCAGGAGAAAGCTGACAGTATGGAGTACGAAAGCTTTCAGAAATATTTGTGCGCATAGAATAGAAATCTGTGAATATTTGGGAAATCCTGCATAATTGGCTGTAGTTGAGCATAAAATAAATATTCGTAAACTCTTTAAGTTGATTCCATCTAATAATGTCTCTGCTTCACAAGGGATGTATATTATGCCCATCTGAATTATAAACCCTTGGTAAATTTTACAGTGACAAGTGATTTGCTATTCATTCTGAGTAAAATTTATTTGAACAGGTTCGTTTGCTTGAGATGTCATGATGTTAAGAATTGTTGCTAGCATTATATATAGTTTTTTATATCTAGTTTTTTGCATATAGTTTTTCTGGTACCTCATTTTTATATAACTTAATTAAAAGTTTTGTTTTCTTTTTAGTGTAAAGTTTTAACCACTAAATATTTTGTTATAAAACCCGCTTTTTTTCTCTCTTCGTGCTAAGACATAAACACGGCAATGATTTTAACTTTCTAATTACACCTTTTCTGATCTAGGTTCTAAAGAAACTACTTTATTGTTAATTTTATTGCTTTTTTGTGCTTTAAAGCATAAAACATCTGTCTTTCTCTTTAAAAAAACTCTCCTCTTTAGTTTTTTGTGTCAAAAGACGTAAGACACTTTCATATAACATCTGTCTTTCACTTTAAAAAACTCTTTTATTTAGTTTTTTGTGTCAAAAGACGTAAGACACTTTTAATTAATTAATTAATTACTAATTTTGTATAGTTAAAATAACAATTAATTGCACAATGTCCGAGAACACATCACATTTTAATTTAATACCACCAATTGTACAGAAATTCTGTGAAAAAGGCCTCTGCGTACCGTCTTTTCTGGAGATCTCGGTTTTGTGTTGTTTCTCTCGGACGTTGTGGAGGAGACCTGCTCTGACTTTGTCTCCAGGACTCACAGGATCACGTTGATGGTTTGCTTTTGCCGTCAGGATTCTCAGGATCACGTCCTAGATAATCACGTCGGGGTCACCAAAAACTGTCAGCTTTCTCCTGAAGGCGAACCAAAAGCAAGAGTCGAGGAGCCAGGCGATTTCTCGATTCGGTTTTTTTATTTAGGTATTAAACAATCAAGTTAAACACCAACTGTCTCTACAGCTATCTCCCGCTTTAACATGGCCACTGTGGCTCTTTATATACTGTGGTACATGACAAAACTTTGCATTAAGAAGTACAAAGTACAAAACGCCCCTCTGAGTTCAACTAGGACAAGTCTGCATAACAAGTTCAATGTACATATTCATCGACTGGAAATGTTCAGACAGATGTAGAAATGTACACATACAAAATGTCATTTGGTTCAGAGGAGACGACGTGCACAATAAACAAATATTAATCTGTTCTTAAGCAAATATGGAAGTTCATTGCCACGTTGGAACATTACACAAATATAGGTTCAAAATATGATTCTTCATTTGATATAGAATAATAATCTCACAATACTTATCGCTCATTCTAGTAGGCCCACGTATTTTTAATAATTACCTTGTTTGTCGGAATGGCAGAATGTTGAAAAAAATGCATAAGTGCCACTACTCTGACCAAGAAAAAAAAAAAATGCGACAATTAGACGTCAATGTCGGAATGGCGGTATGTCGGAATGGCAGCATGTAACCATTTAGATTAATTTCAGACCAAGAATTGCTACTCTACTAAACAATAGATAAAAGGTAATTGTTAACTTGAAAACTACCACTACATGACATCACAAGGTGGAACTGAGCATTTTGAGCTTTGGAGACGTAGTCAGACTAATTCATTTATTGATTACTCAAACGTGTATGAATGAAACAAACACAACTCCAGGTATGTAAAGCTCACAAGAGTCCATTTCGCATATTTGACCTTTAAACACTATTTCAAGCTAACTTATTTGATTAATACATTCTTGTCATGTGACAGCTTAAGTAAACTTGTTTGGATGACAGAGACACAACTGAGCTGGAGGGGGCTGCTCCACAGACCCACTCCAAGGCCCCAACTGTACTGTGCCAATGGAAACAAGGCTCTAGTGCATAATGTCACACAGGCTCACACAGAGTTCACCGTGGAGACAAACGAGTGCAGCACATGGACTTCACAGATCTGAGCTGATCCAGAAAGTGAGGAGGACACTAGCAAAACATCACCCTATGGCCAAACGAGGGACTTTAGTATGAGTCAGTATTTATTAGCACAGTCTTCGTACATCCGGCCCACAGCAGATATGACCTTCTACACAAACATGTTTCCACGCAATAGAGATCCAAAGAACTGTGACGTTTATTGACTTCTTAAAAATACACTTGCATCCTGTTTGCTCATATCCTCCACCTGCACTGGTACTGGTACTGGTACTGTACTGGACCTGTACTGGTGCTTAAAGGTCCTATATTACACAAAATGAATTCCTATGAGCTGGAAGTCATGTTAGAATGCTGTTACCTCATCAAACATATCTGGAGTTGTGTTTTGTTCCCTTTGAGTAACCCTAGCCCTCAGTCTGCCTGTATCTCCAACACTGTAGAAACACAGTGGAGCATTTCCTGTATAACCACATAACATTATAAATTGCAACAGAGTGTTTTCTGTTTGAGAGAAGAATTCAGCCCAAATCTGCAGGGTTTGTGTGTTAAACATGTGTGAATGAAACAAAACACAACTCCAGGTCTGTTTGTGATGAGGAAACAACATTAGAACAAAAATCATAAAATTGTGCAGCTTCCCAAAGGGGGTATCAATGATGTGAGGTGATTAGTTTGTTTGTTTGTTTGTTTGTTTGTTTGTTCAACACCACAGATTCTGATGGAGAAAGGATTTAAATTTGGTGTTGGATTGTATATAACCGACTTTGAAGGCAAGTTGTTAATGCTGACGCTAGTGCTAACTAACAGAAATGTTTGAGGCTTTCTCGTATTCAAGGCCATAACTCAGTCCCAGACTAATGTCACTGCCATTAATGCAGACTGGTGTTTTCACATGTTGTGTTTGTAATTTTCAGTGTCTGACAGGGGAGGTGACAGTTATAGCTCAGTGTTACTGCTCCGTGAAGAAATCTGAGGCTCTGCACCAGCTGAAAGTAGGACTAGCAGGCTAAATGTCCCGTTCATAGACCTGTTGGACTCGTTCTGTTGTTCTACCTTCTATAAATAGCAAAAGGAGAAATGTAATTTGTCAACTGGACAGAGTTTATTTGGTTGAATACGTTTCGCAGCTCATCCCAGCTGCTTCTTCAGTTCTGGTCAGATGCTGGTGGACACTGCTTTATATCTGCCTGAAGGGAGGAGCTAATTACAATGAAAATTATTCTGAGACAACACATATTTGTTTACAGTTTCTATTAGTCAGGTGAGTCTATTCAATATGGAGTGAATACAGTTTCTGTTAGTTAGGTGTGTCTATTCAATATGGAGTGGGAGTGGGGGAGTAGTTAGCATATCCATTCAGGGCCATGATGGGTGTTTTCACACCTCTGGACATGTCCTGGCTAGTCCCATTGTTTTCTCTGTTTGTTTTGATTTAGGTTTGAGGATAGAGTTATAGATGGGAGACAAATGATGTCTGAGACCCCCATTTCTGTTCAAGGAAGGATTCTCTTTCTTGACAAAAATAGCCTCTTTAACTCCCCTCTCAAACCAGTTCTTTTCTCTGGCCAAGATCTGGACCTCGCTGTCCTCAAAGGAGTGGCCCGTGGCTTTTAGGTGGAGATGTACGGCAGATTGCGGCCCACCCTGGTTTTCCCGTCTGTGTTGATACATCCTTTTGTGAAGTGGCTGTTTTGTTTCTCTAATGTAGCGCTCACTGCAGTCTTCACTACACTGAATGGAGTAGACCACATTGCTTTGTTTGTGGCTCGGTGTTTTGTCCTTAGGATGGACCAGTTTTTGTCTTAAAGTGTTTGTGGGTTTGAAATAGACTGGGATTTCATGTTGTCTGAAGATCCTCTGTAGTTTTTCGGAAACGCCAGCCAGGTAAGGAATAGTTACACCCTTTCTCCTGGGTTCTGGTTCTCTGTTGTCCTGTTTCTTTGCTCTCTTCGTTTTATTGAAAGCCCATTTAGGATCTTCACAAACGGAGAGGGCTTTCTGCACATGTTGTTCTTCTTTCTCCTTTCACTCTGTGCTTGTAGGAACCACTTGGGCCCTGTGTTGTAATGTCCGAATGACTCCAAGTTTGTGCTGCAGTGGGTGTGTGAATCAAAAAGCAGATATTGGTCGGTGTGTGTGGGCTTCCTGAAGACCTCTACCTGGAGTCGCCGGTCTTCTCTTATCGTTACTCCACAATCTAAGAAGGCCAATGTGTTGTCCTTGGCATCTTCACGTGTGAATTTGATGTTCAGATCTACAGAACTGATGTGTGCAGTAAAAGGTTCCAAATCTTGAATTTTGATTTTTGAGAAATTATCATCAACATAACGATACCAGTGCGTGGGTGGAGTGCCTGGATATGAGGCCAGGGCACTCTGTTCAAATTGTTCCATGTATAAGTTTGCAATGATAGGGGAGACTGGTGAGCCCATTGCACAGCCGTGGATTTGTCTGTAGAAGTTTCCTCTGAACTGTGTAGGGATACAAGTGAAAAGAGAGGTCACATCTAAGGAAACCATTGTCTCATCCAGGTCAAACTGGAGATGCTTGATTTTGGTCACAAATTCGGCTGTGTTCTCAATATGGTGCTCCGTGTTACCCACCAGCGGAGCCAAGATGGTTTTTAGGTGTTTGGCCACATTGTACGTGATGGAGTCTGTGCTGCATACAATGGGTCTGAGTGGTACTCCTTGTTTGTGGATCTTTGGGAGGCCATAGATGCCAGGGATGATTTCACCTTTTACTGCACACATCAATTCTGTAGATCCGAACATCAAATTCACACAGGAAGATGCCAAGGACAACACCTTGGCCTTCTTAGACTTGGAGTCATTTGTACATTACAACACAGGGCCCAAGTGGTTCCTACAAGCTCAGAGTGAAAGGAGAAAGAAGAACAACACGTGCAGAAAGCCCTCTCCGTTTGTGGATATCCTAAATGGGCTTTCAATAAAACGAAGAGAGCAAAGAAACAGGACAACAGAGAACCAGAGCCCAGGAGAAGGGGTGTAACTATTCCTTACCTGGCTGGCGTTTCCGAAAAACTACAGAGGATCTTCAGACAACATGAAATCCCAGTCTATTTCAAACCCACAAACACTTTAAGACAAAAACTGGTCCATCCTAAGGACAAAACACCGAGTTGGGAGGAGTGCATGAGTGCATGAGGGAGTGCATGAGGGAGTGAGCATGTCTGTGTGTGTGTGTGTGTGTGTGTGTGTGTGTGTGTGTGTGTGTGTGTGTGTGTGCGTGTGTGTGTGTGTGTGTGTGTGTGTGTGTGTTTTGTAATGTAAACCTGTAAGTTTTGTATTCTGTCTATTGTATTGTATTGTACTGTATTGTGTATTTTGTGTTTTTGGACCCCCTTGAAAACGAGATGGCACAACTCAAGGGGTATTCCAATAAAATAAAATCATGTTGCAGCTTCGTGCTCTCATGTTCTTCTCGTGCCAGTAGTGAAGTACTGCACGTGTGCAGTGTCAAAATAACCCATGAGAAAAGTGGCTTTTAAAGCTTTATTTTTATACAAAGCAGCCACATTTTCAAGCCATTATAATCAAAAATATAATTATAATTATATAATATATTATAATTAAAATAATATAATTATAATCTATAGAATAGACAAGTTAAGGAGCAGGGGCCCTAGTGCCCCCCCCATGTCACCCCCGCGCACCCTTCTCACCTTTTTCACACCTGACCCGTTTTCATGCCTGCAGAGTGTTCTTCCACTGATTCAAAGATTGGTGGTTCAAATACCAGCTCAACCGGTAAATACTGTTGTTGTGTCCTTGGGCAAGGCACACTTCTTATCCTAGTGTCTGTATACTCTGGTGTATGAAAAATCCTCCAGCCAAGGTAGTCCTGACCAAGACTAGCTCAAGATTTGGAGATGGGTCCCACTGCTCTTCTCCTCCTCTATCTCTCCTCTCAGCACTCCTCCCTCTCTCCTCCTCTTCCCCTCTCCTTCCCTGTCTCCTCCTCTCCCCCTCGTCTCATCAACACATATACAGCCCCCCTACAGGTGGAGCACTAACTGCCCCTCCCTCACTGAACAAAGAGCTCCCTCACTGTCCACACTGACTCCAAGTCCTCCACCTGCTCCACCAGCACACTGTACATGAACTCCACTTTAAGCAGAGCCTCCACCAGTCTCTTTAACAGGAGCTCAGGGTCTGTGCAGCCTGAGCCAGCCGTGTGGTTCTTCCTGCTGATCCACATGTTTTAGCCTGACCCAGGACAGAGATTATTAAAACAACTTCTGCGTTTGGCCACAGAGAACTTATAGGTCCAAAGACAAACAGCTCCTGGGTCAGAGTCTGTAGCCAGTGTCCCAGCACACAGATGCTACAGTGTCTCTTCTTGCTGACAGAAGGCACAGTCTGATATTGGGTCAAAGTGGAACACGTGTGTCCATGGCCGCAGCTCCATGGAAGAGCCTCTTCCAGCCTTGCTCAGTTCCAGGTCCACATACTGTATGAGGCCTGCTGCCACGAACATCTGCTCCTGACCATGGGGTTAAAATACAGTGGTTTCTGCCCTGCACACCCGTATGGCTCCTCTCTGGAGCACCTTAGTACAGAGCTCCAGACCTTTTGCAAAGAGCTCCAGACCTACTGCACAGAGCTCCAGGCCTCAAGCACAGAGCTCCAGACCTCAAACACAGAGCTCCAGGTCTCCAGCTCAGAGTGCCAAAACCTGAAACCTGAGAGAAGAAGGAGAGAGTGTGCAAGGAGTAATGGAGAAAAGTGCTCATCAGGCCCATTCGTTTTTCTGGGCCGTTTGTTATGTAGTTCCTTTTTTATAGACATTCGTAACTGTGGACTTTATTATCACAGTTGGGATAATTGTTCTCTGCATTTGACCCATTCTTATTAAAGGCACATGAGGTCAGCTGTCAGGAGCAGTGGTGACCCTTCTCCTGCCGGACTGTGGTCAGGAGTAGGGCTGGAGTCTGTTGTGCAGGTTTAGATGACGATGACGATGATGATGGGAGAAAAGAGAGCACCCAGAGATATCCACCAGACACAGGGAGAACAGGCAAACTTCATAAAGAAACAGGTCTACTGATGCTAACTGCAGGCACCGCTCTGTATGAAGCTCTGTTACTCAGGTTAGACTTTAATGTGAGCTTTATTTTAACAAAATCTGACCATAAAGAGCGGGTTTAGTTGGAACTACAACAGGTGCTGAGCTGATTTGTGCCTTTAAACAAGTCTCTCAAAAAACATTACAGTTACATTTGATTTTGTTGAAAATCAAACTGAATAAGGACCATGATCACAGGCTTCTGAAAATGTGTGGTTTAAATCAATTTTGTACTTTTTTGTTGAGTTTTCTTGGGTCTTAAAACATTTTTGACAGTGTTTGCTAATGTGTGCACTGTGTCCCCATGATAACTGCTGAACATCCCAACATAAACAAACATGTAGAGCACCCCCAGCATGATGTCACTGCAAAGTATCAATAGGCTACCTTCACTTTCTAGAATTTGATGATGTCATAATTTCAGATGTAAGGCAGGGGGTGATATAACGCTACGTGAGATTCACTGTTTTCTAAAGAAATCTCCAGACTTCTGATCCACAAATGTTGAACTTTCTCATCATCTGTTCGGCTCCACAAACTTATCATATTAATCTTATGGCTTAAAGTCCTTTCATCTGATGACTTCGGGGCTGAATAATGCACCACTTTGAGGCTATTGTGAAAAAAAAAAAAAAATCACCTTTACTTTTGTTTCAGAGACATGAACCATAAACCAGGTCAAAACATCTGCAATCTGACAGTTAAACAGCAAATTGAGAATTCTGAATTTCTTCTTTGTATTACAATATATGCTAAACAAGTCATATCATTTGTTCAATTTCGAGCATTTTTATTGACAAAAAGATGCTCCTTTGTTTGCTGGAGTCAACGTCCTGTCTCCATGGAGATGGCAGAGTTTGTTGCCATTTTGTAAAACATACAGGGCGAAACAAACACGTGTGGAGACAAAAGGGTGTGTTTTTATTTCATTATTTGATAGGGACAGTGCATTTGAATGAACACCTGTAACTTTACAATGTAAATTTGTCAGATTATATAAAGATGCTAATTTCCTTCTGTTGTGATGCTAATTTCCTTCTGTGGTAACGCACAAGATAAGTACAAAACATGATGAAAACATAGAACAGAACAGTAAAAGGTTAGAGGTCAAAGTCACTTCAATCCAAGGTGAGTGTCTTCATAGTGACCACCAGTGACCCCCAACAGTTTCATTAGCAAGATGCACACCAAAGGGGGAGTGACTCAGCACAGAGAGCAAAGGTAGCACCATCAACAAAAGTGAAACTTATAAAACATGTTAACATGTTGTTTTCAGCAAATATATCATTTTCAAAGCATTTTCAAGGTAACATGGTGATCTGTCATCAAACTTTTACATGACATATTTGTAAAGCCGTGCAGTGGTGAAAAAAGCTGAGGTTTTGTCTATGGAAGATAATTTGTTTCATTAGATTTTGAATTTTAAATGCCGTTGAATTTCACTCTTTCAGCTTTTTAACTCTTTTACTCTTCAACTGTTATTCTGAATGGCAGTTGATGAAATTTTAAGTGTACATTTTCAGTTTCAGTTTTTAAAATTCAACATAAAACATCACCTTTTAAATATTAGGCACAAATATGATTACGCGGAGTACAGAGGACTAACGCAGGACTTTGTGGACTGGTGTCACCGGACCTTGTGGACTGGTGTCACCGGAACCACCTTCTCATCAACGCGGGGAAGACCAAGGAGATGGTGGTGGACTTCCGCAGACGCCACTCTACTGCCCCCCCACCAGTGAACATCCAGGGAAGAGACATTGAGAGAGTGGACTCTTACAAGTACCTGGGTGTGCATCTGAACAATAAACTGGACTGGACTCACAACACAGATGCACTGTACAGGAAGGGCCAGAGTCGGCTCTATCTCCTGAGGAGACTGCGGTCCTTTGGAGTGAGAGGGCCACTCCTGAGGACCTTCCATGACTCTGTGGTGGCATCAGCCATCCTGTACGGTGTGGTCTGCTGGAGCAGCAGCGTCACAGAGAGGGAGTAGAGGAAACTGGACAAGATCATCAAGAAGTCCAGCTCCGTCCTGGGCTGTCCTCTGGACTCGGTGCAGTAGGTGGGGGACAAGAGGGTCCTGGCTAAACTCATGTCTATGCTGGACCATGAGGGTCACCCCCTGCAGGACGCCCTGTCTGCTCTGGAGAGCAGCATCAGTGACAGACTGATTCACCCTCGCTGTGTTAAGGAGAGATTTCGCAGGTCTTTCCTTCCTGCTGCTGTCAGACTGTATAATGATCAATGCTAGTCATGTGTCATCCCCATAGCAACCATGTGTCATCTCCATGGTAATAATAACAATGTGCAATATTATTTAAAGTCACTTTACCTGCTACTTATTTATTTAACCACCACTGTCCATCACTGCACTGTACACAATCATCTGAGTCACTTTATTGTAGTAATATTATATATTACTATACTGGAGTCACTTTAACTGCTGTTTGTTCACTGCTCAGAGTCAAAGACACTTATTGTGCAATGTTCCTGTGCCTTTTAGCTTAGCTTACAGTGTTGTGTTTTTAGTTGATTGTAAATACTTATTATTATTTATCTTGATTTGATGCATGCTCTTATTTTCCTACTGTTTCTGTAACTTGCGTTGTGACACTGCAATTTCCCCATTGTGGGACAAATAAAGGATTATCTTATCTTATCTTATATTTTCGACCTCTCAAATTCAACAGTCAAAATTCAGAGTGTAAAATTCGCAATGAAAAAATTTCACAGGAAAGATCCAAGGCAGAAGCAATCGATCCAAAGTGATCCGATCTAACCAGTCTGATTGGTCAGAATTATCTTCAAAACCTCATCTCTTTTTTTTTTTTGTTAAGTGTAAACCCCACCCACAGATGAGAACCATTAGGAAACAGCCTCTGTCCTCCTTGCTCACACAGGATCGATTGCTTCTGCCTTGGCATCTTGGATCTTTGCTGCGGAACTTTTCACTGTGAAACTTTTCACTCTTGACTGTTGAGTTTGAGGGCTTGAAAATATATGCGCTGGATATTTAAAAGGTGAAATTTTTCTTTTGAATTTTAAACATATTGAAAAAGTATACTTAAAATTTCAGCAACTACAATTCAGAATAAAAATAATTTACATCTTTTTCAGAGTTAGAAAATTCAAAGCGAGAAATTCAGCAGTATTCAAAATCTAATGGAACAAATTATCTTCCATATTTGTCAAAGATTTGTGAGGCTTTTTGAAAATAAGATTCAGTTGGTTTTACAATTCAATGACTATAAAAAAAAAAAAAAAATCATAGAATGCAAAATAACTTGGCAGCACAGCCATCCTTTAATGGATTTTCTTTTCATTTATTTGTAAAGTCTTATTCTGCATAAAAGCTGCTAACCCTGTACTTTTGATCTGTACAAACATGTCCTGAAATGTGAGCCTTGTATTAGTTTGTCAGTTCAGATTACAGACTTTTTGTGAATTCTTCTGGACGTGTTTAAAATGTGAACTTTGAACAGAATCCCATTATTCAAACATACATCGCAAATCGAATCACAGTAATGGCAATGCTCGTTAGAAATACATTACTTAGATATTTTTTTCTAAATGAATGAAACATGTCAGAAAAGCTTCTCATTTCATAGTGTGGGATTCTTCTGGTTAGATTGTGGATTTGATGATGTAAACATTCTGACAGAGGTGGTAGTGTAGCGAAAAATTGTACTCAAATAAGAGGAACGTTACTTCAAAATAATATTACTTAGGTAGGAGTACAAAATAGTGGTCCAATTGCACAAAATGAAACAAACTAAACCATATCTGTAGGAGCTGCAAGAAACACAAATGTTCAAATCATTTCATATTGTCACATTAAGCTGTTGTCACTTTAGACTCAGTCACAGAGGGAAGAGGAAGCACAACTTTTACTCGAGTAAGAGTACTGTTACTTCAATAAAATATATTACTCAAATAGGAATAATAGTATGCAGCCAGACAAGTACTCGGGGTAAATGTAAGTGAGTAATTGTAACTTAAGACTTCCCACCCCAGTGACCAGATGAAGTGGACAGTACATATAATAGTAGGCGGTGTTATGGTCCACACCGCAGTATCACAGCTCCACCTAGAGGATCAGGAGGGGAATGACAATAACAGAATGTTCAAACTCCTCATATGTTTTATGGATCTTACAGACATTTGGAGGCAAAGGAACATAACTAGATATTGTCTAGTGTCCACGATTGTCAAAAGAATAGAAAATCAGATGCTATACTAAAACTAGTATCAAAATGAGGTACTAATTTGAGCAGGTATCGATACTAAAAAAGTTCCATTCATAAGACAGAAATGTGAGCTTCCTGGAACAGTCTTAGTTTGATTTTCAGATTTATCATAATGGATATAATATCTCATGATAAGATAAAGAAAGTATATGGAAATGTATATTGAAATTACATTCTATTATGAAAAAAGGAGGTATCATAATCAGTATCAAGAGTCCTAGGTGTATTCTAGGAGTATTCCTTAGTATTGAAATTGTGTGATGTGAACACTGCCCCTTACACCAAATGAGACTATTCAGTTCAGCCAAAGCTAGTTAACACTTCATGCAAACACTTAATGATTAAAAACATAAAAAAAAGGAATGCTCCTTAATTAAAGCCAGTGTGTGTGCTTTTTAACAATAGTAATTATAGCTGCCCCCATCTGTATGAAATATGACTGGTGTTATGATGTCTGAAACACAGCAATACGGGATTACACTATTATACATCTATGCAGAAAAAAAGACTTGAAATAAGACAGACCGTGTTATTATCTATTTAGAACTGTTTCAGAAATAAGAGAACAGAGCTCAGCCACTGCCCAACAACTATAAAAACATCACAGATATGGACATCAGTTATCTTGAAACAAGCCAAATAATCTGCTCACTGCATTAAAGAAAGATCATCTCATTTGCACTATGGTAATTTTACTAAGTCCCAGCAGAGGGCGACAAAGTATTACATTTAAGATGACCTGATCTGATTAGAGGATAACAGAGCAAGAGTAACCCTGTAGGTCAGAGGTCAACAGGAATTATGCGCAGTAAATACAACATGTAACTGACATTTAACTGTAATACAGAAATACTGCACTGACCTTGAGAGACACCATGCTCAACCTTTCTCAGTCACAACCTCCATAAAAACAACCACTGGCACTCGTGACCTCTGAAGGATAGCTGCAGAATGATGAAGTCTCATAGGCTTACAGACATTAATTTGATTGGCCAACAAGGAATTTAACCTTGCACAGCAAGATGGATTCTCGTGATATTTGTGAGTTCACAAAATCATAAGAATCCATCTCTTACATGCTATAAGAGTACAGTTAGTTCAAAATAAAAGTGCAAAGTGGTGATCCAAGAAATGACTTCTGTAAGGGTTAAAAAAATGTCAGGAAAATACAGCAAAATACTAAATAATGCCCCCAAAGCACAAAAGGAAGGAGGAGGTGGAAGAAACACAAATGATCAAATAATTTCATATTGTCACATAAAGCTTTTGTCACTTTAACTCACTCACAATTGTAACTTTTGCTTAGTACAAATACTCCCTCTAGTGTCTAAAATGATAAGATCAGACTACACACAGTGTGCTTTTGCAGTAAGTGTATGAATACATTACCAAACTGTGTAAGAGCGAAAGTGAGTTTTAGAATCATTAACTTGAACTAACAAAGCATTTGGATAAATAAAGGGTCATTCTGGGTAACGCGTTGGGACAGTGGACGTGACCTCCACAGCCGTTCTCATGGAGCTGTGATGAGTGTCCTGTGGAGGTCCCTCACACACAGGGCCTCACACACAGGGCCCGGTCTCCTCTGGGTTGGAGCTCTTTATATTTCTCCTAAGACGTTGAGGAAAACCTGAACACATCCTGTAGAACATGAGGTCACCTGCAGCAGGAACATTTCACACCACTTTATTTTCCTTTTGGGATTTCAAAGTCTGGACTCACATGGGCAGTGCTATTTTAAATAAAGAAGACTTGGTTTCCAAAAACGATTATGTCATCTGCAGTATACTAAAAATTTCCTGTATTTTCTTTTTTTTTTTTTTCTTCAGAAAAGTTGGAGTTTCATTTATATGTTTGACTTTTTTTTCTCTTTAGACCCATGGCTCAGATAAACTGTCCAAAAAGTCTGAAAAACTCAGCATAGGACCTTTAAAGGGGACAAAAATATGAAAATGTCTGTTTTCAACTACCCCCATCCCTATTTTTTCAATAATAAAAACACATACATGTGCTCCTTACTGCAGTGAAATGTCACTATGAAGAGGTGGGGTTTATCAGTTCTGTCGTCTGTACGTCGGTGGACCTCTGTCTATTATTAAGGAGGGGCAAAATCATCTTTTTGGAGTTTTCTACAATGGTATAACGTTGTTCCCTCATCAAAAACATTCCTGAAGAGGTTTTAGATGTCATCCATGCATGTTTGAGTAATCTAGTGATCTCTCCCGGGCCCTGTTCAAACCCTCCTTACATTTAGCTGTAAGATTCTGTACAAGGCTCTGCCCACAACTCTACATCACCCATACTCTCACACGACAATTATCCGTAAATACACAAAAGCAAGATACAAAACTGTACACAGCAATTTGACAAACCTGCTGTGATGTGCGGTAGTTTCATGAGCAGGATGCAAGCTGATTGTGTTGTGATAGCGCAATGAAGGAGGAGTGACTTAGAGCAGAGAGCAAAGTGAGGGGAGACTCAGAGCGTCAAAAACAAAAGTGAAACTTGGCAAAAGGAGAAATTCAATTTGTCAACTGGACAGAGTTTATTTGGTCGAATACGTTTCGCAGCTCATCCAAGCTGCTTCTTCAGTTCAGCACCAGCATCTGACCAGAACTGAAGAAGCAGCTCGGATGAGCTGCGAAACGTATTCAACCAAATAAACTTTGTCCAGTTGACAAATTGAATTTCTCCTTTTGCCATGGATTCTACCTGGACGACTGAGGGATTCTACACTCAAAAGTGAAACTTACAAAACATGTTAATACATTGTTTTGGGCAAATATAGCATCTTCAGAACAATAAAAGGTAACGTGGTGATTGAAATATGTTATGTGTTTGCAGATAATAACCCACAGAAGTGTAATACTCCCTCTTTAACAGTGAAATGTAAAATTATGATTTATGTATGTTATAGTTTAGTACTAAATACCCACAAATAGCATCACAGTTTTGTCCAGTGATGTTTGGAAGTGCTATTGTGTGGGACAGGAAGCCAGAGGAGCTGACGTGATCGTCTGTGAACAAGAGGAGCACAAAATATAGTTCCACATGGGGCGGATGAACCAGACCAGACCTACAGGAGTGATGTGGAGTTCATGAGTCTGCCCCTTGATGTTAAAGGGCCCTTATCACGCTTTTTCTTAAATCTATGTTATAATGTTGTTTCCTCATCACAAACAGACCTGGAGTTGTGTTTTGTTTCATTCACACATGTTGAACACACAAACCCTGCAGACTTAGACTGCGTTCTTCTCTCAAACACACTCTGTTCCACCTTGTGATGTCATGTGGTGATACAGGAAGTGCTCCACTGTGTTTTTTTTACTCCATGCACCTTCACTAGAATCATTTGGATCATTTCAGATGAATGGAATTTCCATTCGCTACTGAATTAAAGATAAAAGGTTAGCTTGAGAACTACCACTTCATGACTTAGACTTAGACAAACTTTATTGATCCACAAGGGAAATGATTTGGACACAGTAGCTCAAACATCACAATATAATATAATAACAGAGAGTAACAAAACTAGAGCAAGAGACAGGTGTCAAATGAGACATAATTATAAAAATAAATGTATATGTACAAGTCAAAATAAAATAGAAAAATAAGTAATAAACTATAAAATAAACTATAAAATCACAGCTATAAACAAGAGACAAGAACGACAGTGCAAATACTCTGCTGTTTGACAGGACATAAGGTTATCTGTTATTTAAGATTGAATTGTTGTACAGTTGTAGGGAGTATTATCTGTTACATAAGGTTGAGTTGTTGTACAGTTGTAGGGAGTATTATCTCCTCTGTCCCTCTATAGTCTGGTGCAGTGGGTGAGTTGTTGTACAGTTGTAGGGAGTATTATCTCCTCTGTCCCTCTATAGTCTGGTGCAGTGGGTGAGCAGGAGTGTCCATGATGGAGAGCAGTTTGTCCAGTGTCTTCCTGTCCCTCACTGTGACAAATGTCTCCAGCTCACAGCCAATCCCCGTTTGTCAATCCCCCAGTGTCCCTTTTACTGGTGCTGCTCCCCCAGCAGACCACAGCGAAGTCCAGGGCACTGGCCTCCACAGACTGGTAGAAGATCTCCAGTAACTTGCTGCACACACTGAAAGATCTGAGCTTTCTCAGGAAGTAGAGTCTGCTCATGCTCTTCTTGTACACAGCATTACAGTTGTTCCTCCAATCCAGCCTGTTGTTCACATGGACGCCAAGGTACTTGTAGCAGTCCACTATTTCCATGTGACATCACAAGGTGGAACAGAGCATTTTGAGCTTTGAAGATGTAGACAGAGTAATAATAAAGGATTACTCCAACATGTGTGAATGAAACAAAACACAACTCCAAGTCCGTTTTTGAGGAGAGAACATTATAATATGGCTTAAAGCTCACAAGAACCCACTTTACACCTTTGAGTTGTTTAAATTCGTTCCAGTATTTTTTATATCACTGCATTTTGACTGTTTGTATCTGTATGACATTTGTTTACCATGTTTAAAACGTGGTAGTTGAGAAAGGTGTTGTCATGTGAGCCTGTTCAGTAGCAGCTTTATAAAGCTCTTATATTATGGAGCTCCAGTAAAACCATGGAGACTGAGGGGAATGTTGGCCACAGTCTGCTCCTCTCACCTCAGGAGCACGGGGCTGAGAGGAGCTGTAGGGTGAACACTGTTTCTTTACATGAGTAATGCAGCTAATAATGTAACAGCACTTTATGTTAGGGTTATTTAGTTCCATTTGTTTTTATAGTCCAATATAAAAACAGTGTTACAAGAAAACATAAAATTCTGGGGACAGTTAAAGGAGAGACTCGCTGCCATGGAAAAAACAAAAAAAACAAGACTAAACCAGGTCTAAAACAGGACCAGGACTAGGGTTTTCTCTCCGTTTGTTTCCATGGAGATAAATAAGTGAAATGCCACATTGTGGAACATTTCATAGCAAAGCAATAACATCTCCATGGAGGTACAGGTGGCCAAACCTTCACCAGAAGACACATAAATGATGACACAGGTGCACTGTTCATGGAAATGATACACTTAGAAATTACCTCATGGTCTAATGTTGATGATTTGTAGAACTCTGTGACTTCATGTGGTTTGAATGTTCTGGACACCATTGCCCCGATGAAGGTTAAAATGGTTAAAGATAAACTTCTATCTGTCTATCTGTCTGTTTATCTATCTTTAAGCAGAAAGCTCCGTGGAGGAATGATGGCTCGGTCAGGGCACAGAAAAGGGAGTCCGGAGGGCTGAGTGGAAAAGTAGTCAAACCTCCAGGTTCACAATGAGATTTACATAGAAGAGATGCACATGTACAACCACAATTTGTGTAGAACAAGGGCGAGGTACTTTTTGGACATTATTGGAAATTGCAGGAACAACTAATTTCCACATCTAAGTGCAGTGAGTTTGCAGAATTCTTTAATGACAAAGTTCAGGGCATCAAAAATGTCATCAATTCCACAAAGCAAATAACAAGCATGCAGCCACAGAGACACTTAGAGCTGAGTCACTTTGCTCCTGTAACTGACAAAACTGTCTTAGAGATCGTCACCAGTCTGAGTTCATCCACTTGCTGCCTCGACGTGTTACCCACTGGATTTCTAAAGTCTGTCCTCAACAGTTTGCTTTCACCACTCGCTCACATAGTTTACATGTCAATTCAATCTGGAACATTCCCAAGAGTTTTTGAAAAATGCGGTCATTAAGAGTCTCCTAAAGAAGAGCAGTCTTGATGCCACAGTACTGAACAATTTCCGAGCCATCTCAAATCTGCCGTTTTTTTTGGCACAATCCTTGAAAAAGCTGTTTACTAACAGCTTACGAACTTTCTCCAAATGAACAATTCCTTTGATGTTTTCCAGTCAGGTTTTAGAGCCCACCACAGCAGAGACTGCTCTTATCAAGGCGACAAATGACATCCGCCTGAACACTGATGCAGCCAAAGTCTCAGTCTTGATCCTGTTAGATCTGAGTGCTGCTTTTGACTCTGTCCATCATGGGATCCTCTCACAGAGACTAGACAACTGGGTGGGCATCTCTGGTACTGCACTAAACTGGTTCATGTCCTATCTAGAAGACAGGAAGTGTTTTGTTGGAATTGGAAACTGTGTCTCAGATCACATGGCCCTGACCTGTGGGGTGCCCCAAGGGTTGATCCTGGGACCCCTTTTGTTCAAGCTGTGCATGCTGCCATTAGGCCAGTTAATATGCAGCAATAATGTGTCCTACCACAACTATACAGATGACATTTAGATCTATGTCTCACTGGCAGCAGGGGACTATGGACCAGTGGACTCACTCTGCCACTGATCCAACAGATCTAAGTGTGGAGGCAAAACAACTTTCTACAGCTAAACTCAGACAAGACAGAAGTCATAGCCTTTGGCCCACTGAAACAAAAAGACAGTGTCAGCAGTCACCTCCAGTTTCTCGCTCTAAATCTAGACTAGAAATCTAGGAGTAATAATGGACTTACACTTGAACTTTAAGAGCCATATCAAATTAATAACATCTGCAGCCTTTTACCATCTAAAAAACATAGCAAAAATCAAAGGCATACTGGCTAAAGCAGACTTGGAGAAACTTATCCATGTGTTAAATAATAATAATAATAATAATAATAATAATAATAATATTTATTATTATTATTATTATTATTATTATTATTATACCTTCCATTTATATAGTGCTTAACTAGTCTAACCCACTGTCTCCAGTAGGTTACACTCCAGCAGCTCACTTTGAGACAGCTGCAGTACATCCAGAACGCTGCTGCTCAGGTCCTGACTTGAACCAGGAAGTACGAGCACATGCGTCCTGTGCTCAGGTCTCTGCACTGCCCCCTGTGGCTCAGAGAATAGACTTTAAAGTGGCTCTGCTGCATGTTAGTGCCATATGAACCATCTGCACTCTCTCGGCCCTCAGGGACCAGCTAGGACTAAACGCAAGGAGTCACTTTCAGTTTTCTGCATCTAAAACCTCTGAACATGTGAGACAGACCCCTGCTCTAACTGTTTAAATCCAGGCTCAAAACAGTTCTGTTTTAGCTGCATATGACTGTAGGGTTTTTATTCTGCTCTTCTCTTTTAATTTTCATTTTATGATGATTATTTATGTTCTAATAAATTTATATTCTGTAAAGCTCTTTGAATTACTTTGCTTGCCTGGCCTTACACAATGCACCTTTAAGTCCAGTCACTGTGCATCCCCGATGCTTACACACACACACACACACACACACACACAGCCCAGAGGAGCAGACTGCGACAACATCTGCCTCCTCCCCTCTCTCTGTCTCTCCCTCTCTCTGCTCATCTCACTCTGTCTCACTCTTTCTTTCCTCCATCTCTCCTCTGTCTCTCTCTCCCACCATGGCACAGTGGAGCACAGCAAGAAGGTTCAAGGTTCAACTCCCTGGTCACCTTTATGTGCAGACTTTCTCCCTGTGTCTGTGTGGAGGTGCATGTTCTTTCTGTGTCTGTGTGGAGGTGCATGTTCTCCCTGTATCTGTGTGGAGTTTGCATGTTCTCCCTGTATCTGTGTGGAGGTGCATGTTCTCTCTGTGTATGTGTGGAGGTGCATGTTCTCTCTGTGTCTCTGTGGAGGTGCATGTTCTCCCTGTATCTGTGTGGAGTTTGCATGTTCTCCCTGTATCTGTGTGGAGGTGCATGTTCTCTCTGTGTCTGTGTGGAGGTGCATGTTCTCTCTGTGTCTGTGTGGAGTTTGCATGTTCTTCCTGTGTCTCTGTGGAGGTGCATGTTCTCCCTGTGTCTGTGTGGAGGTGCATGTTCTCCCTGTGTCTGTGTGGAGGTGCATGTTCTCCCTGTGTCTGTGTGGAGTTTGCATGTTCTCCCTGTATCTGTGTGGAGTTTGCATGTTCTTCCTGTGTCTCTGTGGAGGTGCATTTTCTCCCTGTGTCTGTGTGGAGTTTGCATGTTCTCCCTGTTTCTGTGTGGGTTTTGTCCGGATTCCTCCATCAACCCAACATGCGTCACAGGTCAAATCCTAAAGCAAAGTTAATCCTATGGTGCTCACAGCCCCTGACACCAGCCCCTGTGGCATTGTAGGACAATAAAGTGCACCTTAAACTTTCTCTCTTCCTCTCCCTCTCTCACTTCCCCCTTTATCTTCTCCTTTCTTCTGTCACCTCTCTTCTCTTTTTCTCTCTCCTCCTCCTTCTTCTCTTCTTTCTCTCTCTCCCTCCTCTTCCCCCTCTCGTTCTTGTTGGTTTTTTGCCTTCACGCAGCGGTCATCTCGTCTGTCCCGACCAGTTCTCCCCCCCCCTCCCTCCCTCTCTCCTTCCCTCTCTCCCTCTCTGGCTGCTCATCTCTCTTAAGCTCTCACTAATTCGCACGTCCTGGTGTGAGTGGGGCAGACACGCTATGACGTCCGCTGGCGTAAACAGAACGAGGGAAGAAGAGAGAGATGGAGGAGGTGTGGAGGGAGGGATGGAGGGAGTCCATCCGTGTTGTGGGAGGAGAGGAGCACATGCTGTCTGCTCCACTGCAGCACTCAGAGGACAGGCTAACCTGTCTGTACACTCCTCTTTCTCATCATTTCTGCTCTTTCTTTCTGTCTTATATTTGTCTATAGTCCTCAGTCCTCCTCTTCTCTCTTTATCTTCTGTCTTTCTTTTTCTATCTCTTTCACCCTCTCCTGTACTTCTCTGCATATTCAGCTGCAGCCCTCTCTCTCCACTCCCTTTCTCTTTCCTCTCTCTCTTCTGTGCATACTCAGCAGTCTTCCTACCTCTCTTTCCTTTCTCTCTCTCTCTCCTCTGTGTCTCTATCTATCTATCTATCTATCTATCTATCTATCTATCTATCTATCTATCTGTCTATTCCTCTCTTCTGTACTTACCCTCTTCCTCTCTCTCCTCTTCTCTCTCTCTCGCCAGTACACACCCCTCCCCTCTCCTCTCTCTCTCCCTCTCGTCTGTCCTGTCTCTCTCTTTTTCTATCTCTCTCCTGTACACACTCCTCCCCTCTCCTCTCTCTCTCTCTTCTGTACTTACTCTCTTCTCTCTTTCTCTCTCCCTCTCGTCTGTCCTGTCTCTCTCTTTCTCTCTCGCTCTCCTGTACACACCCCTCCCCTCTCCTCTCTCTCTCTCTCCCTGTAGTCTGTCCTCTCCTCTTCTCTCTCCTCCTCTCTTCACTCCTCTGTGTGTCTCAGTTGGACTAGCACAGACCGGTCTGACTCACACTTCTTCTGTATGACTGTCTCAAAGGTAAGACTCGTTCACTTTAAAGCTGTAGCTGCTGCTGCTGTTTTGACATGTGCACAAAGTGGGTTTTGTCATGATGTGGCTGTGTTCTTGGCTGCAGAGAACTGTGTGTCCTCTGAGAAGCGCGGGGTCCTTGTGTTACTTTAGCTCTTCAGACCTGAGCCTGTTCTCAGATGCTGTTCTCAGATGCTGTTCTCAGATGCTTTCGTGTTCACTGTGCTGTTTAACCTGTGTCAGTGTGTGCGAGGTACAAATCCATGTTAAAGTTACAGTCACAGATGGTGAGCGCTGCTGTAAGCTAACGGGACACAGCTAATGACAGTGCAGAGGAGATGCTGTTGTGTGCAGCTGGTACAGTGTGCAGGCAAAGGAGATGGATGAATTAAAAAAAAATAAAATAAAAAATACAATATACAAATACAGAATACAATGCGTTCAAAGAAAATACATTCAAATAAGATAATAAAATATAAGTTGAATTGTTGCAAAAAAAAAGTTCAAAACAAAGCTATTAATCTGAAAATACAGTGCCACTTACTTCAGTATAATGAGTCCAACTTAATCAACTCCAGCTTTTTGTGAAACTCCTCTTGATGTACTTGTATAAATTAGAGTTTGTACCTGCATTTGCATTTGCATATTACATGTTTATGCTTTGACTATAATCACTTTTCACTTCTGAGAATATCAGATGCCACAGTAGGACAGCAGCGCTCTAGTAGAAACTGTCATTGTGTCTTTAGGCAAGACACTTCATCACCTGGCCAATGGGGCACACTGACAGCCCAGTTCTGTCAGCCTGCCCCAAGGCAGCTGTGACTGCACCAGTGTGGAGTACTACAGAGTGGAGTGGATGAACAAAGCACAGTAAAGAGCTCTGGATGTCTTGACAGGAGATATATACTAGTATATACTTTGAGGATCATTGCAGTACAGAATTACTTAAAGTTCACAAAGTAAACTGGCGGCATGGTGGCTGAGTGGCTAGCACTTAGGCCTCATAGCAAGGGTTCCGGGTTCGATCCCCAGGTTGCTTAGGCCTTTCTGTGTGGAGTTTGCATGTTCTTCCCGTGTCTGGGTGTGTTTCCTCCAGGCACTCCGGTTTCCCCCACCAACCCAAAAATATGCTCCATAGTTAAAAATCCTCCAGCTGAGGTCCTGACCAAGCCTAGCAATAAGATCATGGAGATGGGTCCCCGGGCGCCTCGTGTGCTGCCCACTGCTCCTGAAAAGGATGGGCATAATGTAGAGGATAATTTCCCTACAGGATAATAAAGGATCATAAAAATAAATAAACAATTATTCATAATATAGTATCAAAAAAATCATATTTAGTCGAGTAGAATTGTTATCAAATTCCAGGCATTCCCTTTTAGCAAAGCCATGGGCCAAAAATGTACAGTCCCTGATGGAGGAGAGACTCTGTTACACTGATGAAAAGGAGCAGGAAAGCCACTAAACACAGGCCCAGAGAAGTGGTTATAGTGTGGGGGACAGGAGGGAGGGGCGAGGGGGGGTCGGGCAGGGTGGAGGGTGGAGGGAGCAGGGTGGAGGGGGCCGGGTTGGAGGGTGGGGTACGGTGGTTTGGTTTTGAGGCGTTTCCAAATGAGCCATAAGAACACATATGCCATGCACACTTATGTACGCACATTCAACATCACAATCACACACATGATATGAAACATCATTGTGTATTTTTTCACCTCATCTTTATCAGTCACAATTTATGATGACATTTGATTTGGTCTCATCTGCAGAAAATAAAAATCAATTTCCTGAACATAAACAAGACTAAGTGACATTTAAAGAAAAGTGTTCCGTCTGCTCCAGACCACATGTTTTTACAGACACAGAGCTGTGGACCTCATAAAAAAGAATGAAGGTGCTGATTTACAATTAGAAATGACAATTAAAATGTTATTAACAGCACAGCCCAAACTTTATGGTCTTATTTCTGTGGATAATAAGTATAAAAGTGCAAATGAAGTTTCAAATAGTAGTTCTTAGCTGCAGAGGTGGTAGCGTATCCTAACATCGTACTCAAGTAGAGTAATGTTACTTATTCAAGTACAAAGTACAAAGTAGTGGTCCAAGAAATTACGTAAAGAAATTAAGTAAAAGTAAAAAAGTATTTGGGAAAACTACTACTCCAGTAAGAGTAAGAGTAACAGACCAAGATGGCGCCGCGTATGGTCGCCCTGGTGATTTGGTGCTCTTTGGTTTGTCTGTTTTTGTTCGTAAATCGTGTGTCTGCATGCTCTTACACCCGTGAAGAGCTCCTAAACATCAGAACAACGACTTCTGCTGATCTATTGCCAGTTTTTTTAGTGCCTACAGTAGATTTAGTTCATTTCTTGGCCAAAAAAGTGAGACGCCGCAGACGAGGAAAACGCGCAGGGGCTCTGGTGCGCCTTCAGAGACGCGGCACACGGACGCCCTTACCTGGGATTTTCCTCTCCAACGTTCGCTCACTCAGCAACAAGATGGACGAACTGGCGCTGCTGATGAGGAGTAACAGAGACTTTTCTTCCTCTTGTGTCTTGTGCTTCGCGGAGACATGGCTCACACCTGGACGGATTTCAGCTCCTCCGCGCGGACAGACAGGGGGCTCTCTCCGGGGGAAAGACAAAAGGTGGAGGGGTCTGTTTCCGCCTGGTGCTCAGACGTAACTGTGATCTCTCAACACTGCTCTCCCGCTCTGGAATATCTTTTCATTCACTGTAAACCTTTCTACTCGCCACGTGAGTTCGCTTCATTCATTCTGGCTGCTGTTTACATCCCGCCATGCGCTGACGTGCACGAGGCTCAACGTGTGCTAGCGGAGCAGATTTTGGATGTAGAACGAACCTTCCCGGACTCTCTACTTATTATCCTCGGCGACTTTAACAAGGGAAACCTGACCCAGGAGTTACCAAAATACAAACAGTTTATTAAATGCCCAACGAGAGAGCAGAACACGCTGGATCATTGTTATACAACAGTCAGTGGGGCCTATCGAAGCGTGTCACGTGCTGCTTTAGGCTTCTCTGATCATGTCATGGTTCACCTCATCCCCACATATAAACAACAACTGAAGCTCTCCAAACCAACTGTGAGGACTTCTAAAAGGTGGACCAGTGAGGCTGTGGAGGAGCTTCGCACATGCTTGGACACAACGGACTGGAGCATGTTCAAGACCTCCGCAGAGAATCTGGATGAGTACACGGACACAGTGACATCATACATCCAGTTCTGTGAGGACAGTATTATTCCATCTTGCACCAGGGTGACCTTTAACAACGACAAACCCTGGTTCACACCCAGACTGAGACAGCTGAGGAAGGAGAAGGAGGAGGCGCACAGAAGTGGTGACCCTCACTCTTACAGACAGAGCAAGTACTCATTTAGCAAGGAAGTGGAGAAGGCTAAATCGAGATACAACACACATCTGAAGGAGAAGTTCTGGTCCAACGACTCCGTCTCTGTCTGGAAAGGTCTGAAGGAGATCACAAACTATAGGCCCAAAGCCCCCCCTGCTGTGGATGACCGACAACTAGCAGAAAAGCTTAACACCTACTATGCTAGATTCGAAGTCTCACACCCCTCCCCCACCCCACTGACTACAATGGACATTGCGGCCAAGCCCACCTCAGACCCCTCCTCCTCCCCCACTGCCCTCACACTCTCCAAGCAGGATGTGACTAAGACATTTAAAAGGCAAAACCCACGGAAAGCCCCAGGTCCGGACGGTGTCTCTCCTTCCACCCTGAGACACTTGCGCTGAAGAACTGGCTCCTGTCTTCACGGACATCTTTAACACCTCCCTGGAGTTATGCCATGTCCCAGCCTGCTTCAAGCTGTCCACCATCGTTCCCATCCCCAAGAAGCCCAGGATCACTGGACTTAATGACTACAGGCTTGTGGCGCTGACATCGGTAGTCATGAAGTCATTTGAGCGCCTGGTTCTGCCTCACATCAAGTCCTTCACCTCCCCTCTCCTGGACCCTCTGCAGTTCGCCTACAGAGCAAATCGGTCTGTAGACGATGCCATCAACCTGGCCCTCCACTTCATCCTCCAGCATCCACCATCCTCCCTGCTCTGCTCCAGGACAAGCTCGCCCAGCTCAACATGCCTGACTCCACCTGCAGGTGGATCACTGACTTCCTGACGGACCGGAGGCAGTGCGTGCGGCTGGGGAAGAATGTCTCGGGCACTCGGACTATAAGCACAGGATCTCCACAGGGCTGTGTACTTTCTCCCCTGCTCTTCTCCCTCTACACCAACTGCTGCACCTCCAGCCACGACTCCGTGAAATTGGTTAAGTTTGCGGATGACACCACCCTCATCGGGCTCATCTCGGACGGCGATGAGTCTGCCTACAGGAGGGAGGTGGACCGGCTGGTGTCCTGGTGCAGCAGCAACAACCTGGAGCTCAACACCCAGAAGACAGTGGAGATGATCGTGGACTTCAGGAAAGTCACAGCCCCCCTGCCTCTCCTCACCTTCACCACTGTGGACTCTTTCCGCTTCCTGGGCACCTGCATCACCCACGACCTCAAGTGGGAGCCGACCATCAGCTCCCTCATCAAGAAAGCTCAGCAGAGGATGTACTTCCTGCAGCAGCTGAGGAAAGCCAAGCTGCCAGCCCAGATGATGATGCAGTTTTACACGGCCATCACTGAGTCCATCCTCACCTCCTCCATCACTGTGTGGTACGCTGGGGCCACTGCCAGGGACAGACAGAGACTGCAGCGCATTGTGCGCTCTGCTGAGAAGGTGATCGGCTGTAGCCTTCCATCTCTCCAGGACCTGTACGTCTCCAGGACTCGGGGGCGAGCAGGCCGGATAGCAGCTGACCCCTCTCACCCTGGACACGGACTATTCCAGCCACTTCCCTCTAGCAGAAGGCTACGGTCCATACGGACCAGAACCTCTCGCCATAAGAACAGTTTCTTCCCCTCTGCCGTTGGACTCATGAACACATTATGAACACTTATAATACCTGAACTAAGGTCACTTTATAACACCTGTACTAGGATGGACACTTTACAACACCTGTTACCTTGAATAAGTCATGTCACGTCACTTGCTCTTTTGCACTGTCAGTTTGCACTGTTGTTCTGATGCTCTGTATATACTTGACTATTTTTATTTTTATTTATTTTTTATTATATATCTTAATCTTTTGCATGCTCTTACTTTATTTTTGATAGTGATACTTATTATTATTATTATCTTTTTTAATAGTGATCTCTACTTTATATTATTATTATTATTATTATTATTATTATTATTATTATTATTATTATTATTCAGTGTTCTATGTTGCACCTCATCACCAAAGCAAGTTCCTAGTCTGTGAATTGTGTTCACTGACTATGGCAATAAAAGCTTTTCTGATTCTGATTCTGAACACAATCAGTCCTGTTTCCTATCAACCATGAAACAATGAGCCTTTTGTCCATGTACATGTAGATAAGTCGATATAATCACACTTTCTGATTGGTCTACAGCTCTGAGTGGGCTTGTCCTCTGTCTGTGTGGTTGTTTACCTATGGGTGAGAGCAGAGGTCGTCCAGGGTCAAGCTTAGCCCCACAGACAGTCCAATCCTCTCTTATAGACCATTAGCACATCTACACACACAAAGATACACACACAAACACACACACACACACACACACACACACACACATACACACTCTCACACACACACACATACACACACACACCCATACACACACATACACACACACGCACTCTCTCTCACACACACACACACACCCACACACACACATACACACACATACACACACACGCACTCTCACACATGCACACACACACACACACACACTCTCACACACGCACACACACACACACACACTCTCACACACACACACACACACTCTCACACACGCACACACATACACAAAAAGAGAGCCAGAACTGTGGTTTCAAATAATCTTTATTTTTTATTTTTTAATATATATTTTTTTATATTTTTATATTATTTTTAATATTTATTTATTTACTCCGCCTGGAATGTTCCACAGTGTGACATTAAACAGCTCTACCTTACATTTATTCAATTACAGGTGGTTTTATAGCTCAAAAATACAAAGAAAAACAAGAATTCTGACTGTGAAGCATTCCAGACAAAGTAATAACATCTCTATGGAGAAAAGCATTTGGCAGACCCTCCACCAGAAAAGTTACACAATGCACCTTTCAGACCTGGTTAAGTCCCGGTTTAGTCCCAGTTTAGTTTAGACCTGTTCTAAATCCAGGTTGTATATATTGTCTTTACCACGTGCTTTAGTCCTGCTTCAGTGTGGGTTGAGTTCTTTCTTTGTGAACAGTCTGAGAGACAACAGGACACATCACTGTCCTGCTCTGAAACATCTGACCTCCTGAAACCAAAGACCAGAAGACTCAACAGTTTGGGATCAAAGTTATGTTTAAAGGGCCCATATTACATCATTTTTTGATCTCTGTTCTAATGTTGTTTCCTCATCACAAACAGACCTGGAGTTGTGTTTAGGTTCCTTCACACATGTTTAACACACAAACCCTGCAGATTTAGGCTAAGTTCTTCTTTCAAAAAACTCTGTTCCTCTTTGTGATGTCATGTGCTAATATGAGAAGTGCTCCACTGTGTTTTTAAACTCCATACACCTTCACTGGACTCATTGGAATAACTTACAGCTCTGGAATTGCTAAACTTTGAAATTACAGTTATATAGTCATTTTAGTCTTGTTCCTGCTCCTTGGTGCATCAGAAGATACTGTGGACTTTCTGTGACAATCTCAGCTAAACAAAATGATTCCGATTTTCTGGTGTACTGCAGAGCAAAACAGTTCAAGTGTCACAACCATGAGTACGCTGAAATGCCAAAACTTTGTTACATCCAGGTGAGAGAAAAGCACAGGCATCTTTGGTTCGTTTGGGTGCTTTACCTTTAGCTCCGCACAAACTTCAGTGCTGCTCTGTGATTGGTCACCCACCACCTGTCAAGAATCCAAGATGGATCCTCGTGAGTTTGTGACCTCACCAATGGGCTCTATTCACACTTACGTCACAAAACCGGAAAACGTTTGGAAACATGCGGATGATGACTCCGGGAGGGCTCTCTCAGTGTAACTCCACTAGGAAAACTGAGAAAATGGCCTGGTTTTCTTCATCTAGATGTCACTGTATTCTTTCTTTTTTCCTTATATAAATTACCTACTCATTTTTGTATTAAAATTTGTCTAACTTAACTACACCAGAAGTCGTCATCCACATGTTTAAGCGTGAATAGGGCCACCAGAATCCAGGGATGCATATGTTTGTTACTTTGAGCAACAGTCCAGGGAAAGCATTAACATCTCCATTTTATTTTATTTTCTATTACAATTTTATTGATTGTATTTTAAACATTTGACAGAAGACTGAAAATCTGAACTGTGAATCCATGAATCCCATGTATGTCAGAACATGCAGAGGTCTAAACGACAGAGTTAGCAGCTTTACACAGAAAAAGACCCCGTGGAGACACAGGGAGAACATGTTTGTGCAGATCTGAACTCCAGGGTTAGCAGATTTCACGCACAATAACCCTCCATGGAGAGACATTATATCACATACATAACTGCTGTCTTGTGATTCGATTCGTTTGCTAATGTGCTGATTTCCTCTGGATGTTTCCGTTGTGTGGGTGGAGAGGCCTGGCTCAGTGCTTCTCTGCTCTAATGATGTGTCTGCATGCTGTGTTCACATTATACAACCTGATGATGTAAGGATTTCAGGTGAAGAACAGGGGCCAGTTCCTCTCTGTGAGAGGAGGGCGAGGGGCCATTTTGGAAGTGCCCGTTCCGTTGGGACGGCTCCGACTCTTTGTATGTTTCTCATAGCTTTAAGTCTACAACCCCATGTGTGTAACTGGGCTGCACAGTATATCATTATCCCCATTACGCAACAGCCATTTCACTAAAAGCTGAGTATGCCATAAATATTGCGATGGTTCACTATTTGACGTTCGAGGTGCTGACAGTTTTCTTTACGTTGTGACTTGGGAGAAAGTGTTTTTTAGTCCCAATGAAGCCTTCCTCCATCCGTTTGCTCATTAGACATCAAATACTACATTTTGGTGATGAGGTATTACTCACTCTTCTCTAATAGAAAGAAAGTGCAGCAAAAACTGTTCTTTTTAAGGAAAATTAATTATTTTGTCTGTTGGTTCGGTGCCCTCTCTGTGTCTAGTCAAAATTGTTTGGCTCAGTTGGTCAAAATGGCAGGTAAAATTGTCGGCTTACGGAAGTCCCAGCTGCAGGACATCTACAACAGGCGGGTGATTTGCAAACCCAACAAATAATGGAGAGCCCTGACCAGCCGCTCTTTGAGGAGTTTAACCTCCTTCCTTCTGGGCGGCGTCTGAGAATGCCCCGGATCAGAACTCAGAGAGATCGGACTTCCTTTATTTCTGAAGCTATAACTAGGATGAATGCTCTTATAGCTTGGATCAGTTGTGGTGAAATGCGGTTACATCTCCTGTTCTTTTTTTGCCTATTTTTAAGGGAATGTATGTCTGCATTGTTGAGCATAAACTTAACTACTGCAAACTATTTCCCTCTGGGGCAATAATAAAGTTGAAAGTTGACAGTTGAACACAGTACTTTACGCAGATTTGAGTTTGGTCACTGGTGAATCTCCCCAAGTTCAGATAGGCGTGATTGACAGGCGGATTAGCCAGTCAGGGATATGCATGGTTTGGTCCGTATCAAAACAAATATGGCTGCTCACGAGAAGAAAATCAAAGCCTTTGTGGACTTGGCAGGTAACATTTCCTGCAGTTTCATGTTGACAGGCCCAGTAAGAAAATTCTATCTCCATGTCAGTACACTCTGGGTCTCTTGAGAATGTGATGTGTGAGTCTGACCTCCACACAAGGACAGTCACAGAGGCACCAGAGACTACTGATCATGGAGACGTTAAAGAAAGGTAGAAGAAAATGTGACCTAGACTTTTAAAGACAGTACTAGCAGTAGTAATAGTGGCAGTAGTAGCAGTGGCAGTAGTAATAGTCCACAGGAGTGACCTTGTAGGAACAGGGGGACATACACAGAGGTGCTGATGATGCTAAACTCATGTGATCAGAGAGAGGGGGACAGGACCAGACAAACACACACAAACACAATGAAGAACAAACACACTCATGTGCTTTTCTGCTGCCTCAAAATGTTTTAACTAGTTTAACCTCCGGAACCAATCCATTTAGCGCTACCATTTGTATTTAGACTGGCTGATTCGGCTCTGTTATTAGTGGCAGCAGAAGAAGCAGTAGTAGCAGGAGTAGAAGTAGTAGTAGTAGCAGTAGTAGCAGTTGTAGTAGTAGTAGTGGTAGTAGTAGTAGCAGTAGTAGCAGACATAGAAGTAGTAGTAGCAGTTGTAGTAGTAGTAGTGGTAGTAGTAGTAGCAGTAGTCGCAGCAGTAGTAGTAGTAGAAGCAGTAATAGTAGTAGCAGTAGCAGCAGCAGTAGTATAGTATGTATATATTCAAAGTAATATTTATTGTCCTGCACTTGAGACGCCATTGCTCTGAAAAATCCTGTTTTCTCCTACCCCATACACAAAAGTACACATTAAGAGCAGAGCAGTGGGCGTGTCCCATACTCACTGGCCTCATAATAAGTTAGTTTTAAAAATTCTTAATATTGTAGTGCAGCATTTTATTTGGATTCTGCAGTAAACACACTCCATTCTCAGTTTGAATCATTTAAACACATCTGAGCCTCTCTCTCTATAAGTCTTTCGAACGGCTCTTTAAAATGAACGGATCCCGAAGATTTGGATTCCACAAAAGAGCCGAAAGTCCCATCATTCCTGAGCTGTGCATGTGCCAGTGTGCAGACAATGAGAGTCTGTGTGAGACGGTACAGATGGACACATGAGGACAGTCTGAGGAGCAGTGTTCTAAAAGTGGACTCTCCGGCTCTTCTCTTGGACCTGTGCTGTATTGTTGTGTATTTGTGTGTATGCTTGTGTACTTGTATGACTGTTTGCATGTGCCAGGGTGAGAGTGAGTGGGAGTCATGTTGGCAGATACGAGGAGCGGAGGAGGAGAGCTTCCACTACTACTACTACTACTACTACTACTACTACTACTACTACTACTACTAACATGACACTACTTTCATGTAATAGGATTGCTACTACTACTCGTCCAACTACTAGTACTACTAATATTACGCTCCTTTAATTTACAACCATTGCTGCTGCTACTACTACTGCAACCACTACTAGAATAACTTTCCCTCTTAACTAGTACTACTACTATGCAATGCTCCCACTACTACAGCGCTACCACACTCCTACTACTACTTTTTATAGCTCCACGCTGAGAGGAAAAACTGTGTGCCTCTCAGCTCTGGCAGGAAGCTGTATGCAACTAAAGAAACAATAGCTACTACTACTACTACTACTACTACTACTGCTACTACTACTACTACTACTGCTACTACTACTACTGCTGCTGCTGCTGCTGCTGCTGCCACTAGTAGTATTATTATTAGTAATATTACTACTACAACGGCTATTGCAACCACCATGACTATTACTACTATCACTACAACTATTACTATTATTACTACTGCTACTACTACTGCTGCTACTGCCACTTCTACTACTATGACTATTACGAATACTACTAATATTGCTACTTTTGCTGCTGTGACTACTGCTACTACCATTACCTGTGGAGATACTATGTTTCAGAGCAAGGAAAAAACTACACAGTACATAATTATTCCCATGATATGGGATGGGAGACAAATGATGTCCAGATCCTGGCCAGAGAAAAGAACTGGTTTGAGAGGGGAGTTAAAGAGGCTATTTTGGTCAAGAAAGAGAATCCTTCCTTGAACAGAAATGGGGGTCTCAGACATCATTTGTCTCCCATCTATAACTCTATCCTCAAACCTAAATCAAAACAAACAGAGAAAACAATGGGACTAGCCAGGACATGTCCAGAGGTGTGAAAACACCCATCATGGCCCTGAATGGATATGCTAACTACTCCCCCACTCCCACTCCATATTGAATAGACTCACCTGACTAACAGAAACTGTAATCACTCCATATTGAATAGACTCACCTAACTAACAGAAACTGTAAACAAATATGTGTTGTCTCAGAGTAATTTTCATTGTAATTAGCTCCTTCCTTCAGGCAGATATAAAGCAGTGTCCACCAGCATCTGACCAGAACTGAGGAAGCAGCTTGGATGAGCTGCAAAACGTATTTGACCAAATAAACTTTGTCCAGTTGACAAATTGAATTTCTCCTTTCGCCATGGATTCTACCTGGACGACTGAGGGATTCTACACACATGTGTTCTTTATGTGTCCTGCTCTGCCTCTGTGCTCATTCTTGTGTTGGTTTGGGGTTAATCAGTGTTTTTGTTTTGTTGTTTTTTTTCTGAGAGTTCGAACTGTTCACATTAAAGAATTGTTCTAAAGAACCGGCTCTCTCTTCCATGCGTTCCCCCTTCAGTCTGAGCAGAGCGGGTGATGTTTCTTCTGAGGCTGGACTTTCCACATTCACAGACTCCGTTTAGTCTGAGCTGATGCCAGGCAAGAGCACCTGCCAACACCTGCCGCTCTGTGCCGTGTGCTGACATGAGCTCTACAGTGTTTTATAGTGTAACCTTCATAAAGGATTCACTGGATGTAGTCATGTTTAACTACTGTAATAATATTTACTGTATAGACATGAAATGTTCCACAGTATGGCATTAAAAGTCTATATTATGCTAAACTGATTCTTGTGAGCTTTGAGCCATGTTAGTTTGAAATGTGGATACCTGTTAGACCAATCACACTGTTCCTTTTTCCCCTATATTACGATATCCCATTTGGACGGAGGTGGTAGATGTGGTCTTTTGGTTCTCTCAGCTTTGACTTGTGCTTACATTGATCGTGTTCTTGGGCAAGACACTTCATTCCCCTTGCCTTTGCGTGAACATGGTGTGTAAATGAATCACTGTTGGTTGACAGGCCCCTGGCACAGATGGGCAGCCTCGTCTCGGTCAGTGAATGAATACTGTATGAAAAGGCCATTGTAGAACTTAAATGTGTGATTATAATTATGACGGTGTCCTGCTGCTGTCACTTCCTGTCACATGACACAAACACAGCGCCTCTCTTGAGCCTGTTTTCATGTGAAGAGCACAGTGCCTTCTCTCAGCAGACAGGGGGCGCTCTGCTTGCACATTCAGCTGTGCTTTCTCACAC
The DNA here is from genome assembly GCA_029959045.1 of Taenioides sp. WSHXM2023. Classification (NCBI taxonomy): domain Eukaryota; kingdom Metazoa; phylum Chordata; class Actinopteri; order Gobiiformes; family Gobiidae; genus Taenioides; species Taenioides sp. WSHXM2023. The sequence goes on from CM057091.1 coordinate 34,923,501, forward strand.
TAAAGCTCTTCTGATTTTCTCGTGGGAGTGTAAAGCCACAGTGGGACGTCTTTGTGTGAACAGAAGCACCAGTGCTCTGAGCCAAGTGACCTTCAAGCACAGAGCACACACAATCAGTACAGCAGCACACAGCTCCAGAAAACAGAAGAGCTGCGCACACTGTGCTCTGCTAAAGCCTGTGTATGGGACATCTGTGATCGGCATGGCAACCACTAACAACGGGGTTTTGTTGATGATGAAGATGAATGATCAGTTAAAGAGCTATATTATGCTAAAGTGATTTTGAGAAGGTTTGGGTTCTATCCTCATACTCATCATCCTACTCCGAGATGTATTCTGATTCAATACTACTACTACTGCTGCTACTACTACTACTACTCCTCCAGCTGTAACTATCACTCATCCAGCAACTGTTACTAACATTACAGTACTTTCATAGTACAATATAAAATCAATGCTACTAGTGCTATAGGATTATTATTATTATTATTATTACTACTACTACTACTACTACTATCATCATCGTCCTCAGAGTTGTACTTTGATTCACTTGTGAATGTTGGAGTAATATTGTCTGCAGCCACAGCTCTGAGCGTTTGTGTGATTCTTTGAAAAATTGAAAACGAGGATTTAAAAAAAGACAGTGTTGAGTGGTACTGTGAAAATGCTTTCCTTCAGTTTTGTTGGAATTGTTGAAAAAGAAGCACTTGGATAACATTAAAATGTATCAGAATGTTTTTTGGGTTTTTTTGGTGTATGACCGTGCCCAGAGCTGGTATGCCCACAGTATTTTCACCATAGTATTTGTAATTGAAGGTTGTTGGTGATACAAACACGCTCAGTGCATGTGGTCACAGTTGTGTATCATGTTGTCTTTAGTTTAGTGCAGTGACAGTAGTGTCAGTTCACCTTGACAAAAAATCTATCCTTAGCTAAATATTGTGTATATACTATACTACACTTAAATACTGTGTATACTGTATATATTAAAGTGAATGAGACTGGGCTCCCAGATGCTTCATGTGGAATAATGAGAGTTTTTAAATAGCACTCTCTATGATGAGTGTTAGCAGTTAGATGTATGCTAACACTGTAATTATGAAGGGCCTCTGAAGTGACGGGCCCATATGAGAGAGAGTGAGAGCTATTTTCACACTAAAATATAAATATATACAGATTGCATGTGGTCTTTCATGAGAAAGTACAAGTCTACTGGCATTATAAGCTAAACATGTGTCACATTCAAGGTCTGCAAACATGTTTCTCTATTAAAGTCCTAACGAATCCTGGAAACTGTAAAAGAAAGTGTTCTGTGAAGGCTTTGCTAAAGAGCTGTGTCCATGTGAAGTCGGCTCTGAACCTTCTGTCTGTGCCACAGGACATGGTGACCCTGCACTAGTTATACAATAAGAGAGTCTTACCTATTTGCAGATGGTGTATTCATTACCCGGTGCAGGCACATACTCTGCCCTAGTGTGGGTAAGTCTGTCATCAGTCCCATGTCTCTGCAAAACAACCACAGTTCATCAGTTCATCATTAACACTGAGTTTAAATGAGAAAAAACTCAGTTTTGAACGAGGGACTTTGACCACTCTGTTTCCTTTGCATTCCTGAAATGAAGCAGTGAGCAGAGGTGTTGCAAAACAGGCAAATGCTGGAGGCTGGACCCCAGGGGCCCCACACAGAAGTACTTGGATCAGTACAATTTGATGGACAGGTCTCTCTCTTCGCTGCAGTTTCACTCTTTGGCCACATCAGGCGGGTGGCATTAGAGAGTATTTTACAGTCCTCAGGCATGGCTTTAACAGGCTGTAATAACTTACCCTGCTGCATTATGGGAACAGCACTGTCCCTGAGATGCGGGGGAGGGAGCTGACCAGACTGAATCCTCTGTAGAGAATAGAGATGTCCAGTCCGGCTGCCAGGCTGCTCACTATGACTCAGGATGACTCAGTGTGACTGAGTGGGGCTGCTTCTGTGCTCTGTGTGAGTGCATAAGTGAAGTGGGCTGCAGTCTGCTCACATCCTCAGTCTGGCCTGTAAATCTAAACTCTTTTTCTGTCTGACACGTCCTGCATAATAAAGAGCAGCTGTCATGGCTCCTGCAGCCCACACTCTGCACAAGAAGGCATAAAACAAAATCCACATATTGGAGCTTTCTGCCATGTTATAACATTGTTCCTCATCAAAAACATGCCTGAAGATGTTGAGGTTGTAGATGTCATCCATGCATGTCTGAGTCATTTAGCAATCTCTCCTGGGCCTTATTCAAATCCTCCTAATGCAATGCTCAGCCCACTAGTCTGTCATTCATGCTCTGACATGACATTTCTCCATAAATATACAAAAGCATGATACAAAACTGTACACAACAGCTTGACAAACCTGAGGTGATGTGCAGTAGTTTCATTATTGTGTAGTGAGAGCACACGGAAGTGACAAAGTGGCACAGTCTTAGAGCGGCAAAAACAAAAGTGAAACTTTTTATTATTTTTTTATTTATTTATTATTATTTTTGTTACTTTTTTGTGCACATAAAACAAATATCACCGAAAAAGAAAAACAATTAGTAGTAGCGTAATGTGACCATCTCCCCTCCCCTTAAACCCCCCCTCCCAGTACCCTCCCTTATTGTCTCCAGAGAAAAGAAAAATAAATTTATAATAATAATAATAAATAATAAAACAAATAAATACAAGGGAAAAACAGAATTTTATTTATATATATATATATATATATATATATATATATATATATATATATATATATATATATATATATACACACATATATACACATACACACATGCACACACATACATACATGTATACACATGACACATACATATAACTGCATACACACATACACTGACATGCATGCCCATATACATAATAATAATAATAATAATAATAATAATAATAATAATAATAATATATAATACTTATATAGCGCTTTTCAGGATACCCAAAGACGCTTAACAAAATAGCAAATAAAACAGACAAACAGACAGTAACAGAAGTAGGTTATTTGTAGACAGTTTTGAAGAGGTGGGTCTTGAGGGATGCTTTGAAAGTAGTAAGTGTTGAAGAGTCTCTGATGGGTTTGGGGAGGGAGTTCCAGAGGGTGGGGCCAGCTATGGAGAAGGCCCTGTCTCCCCAGGTCTTGTGTTTGGTTCGGGTGGGGGGAGACAGGAGGTTGGCATCGGCCGATCTGAGGGAGCAGGTGGGGGCGTGGTGGTGGAGGAGCTCAGTGAGGTAGGTGGGGGCCAGGTTATGGAGGGACTTGAAGACAATGGTGAGGATTTTGAACTGGATACGCTGGGGGATGGGAAGCCAGTGGAGATCTCTAAGGATGGGGGTGATGTGTCTGATCAAAGATAATGCCAAGATTGCGGAGGTGGGGGGATGTGGAAACAGTTGAGCCATCTATGGAGAGGGTGAAGTTATTGCTGGTTTTAAGTAATGTTTTGGGACCAATGATGATGATTTCAGTTTTGTGGGAGTTGAGTTGGAGAAAATTGTGCTGTAACCAGGTTTTGATTTCGGAGATGCAGGCGGTAAGGGTGGAGTGAGTAACAGGAGTGATGGATTTGGTGGACAGGTAAAGTTGGATGTCATCGGCAAAGCAGTGGAATTGGAGACCATGGTGGCGGATGATGCGACCGAGGGGGAGGATGTACAGGAGGAACAGGAGGGGACCAAGAACTGAACCTTGGGGAACACCTTGGGTGAGGGGAACGGAGGGAGATTTGCAGTGGTTAATGTAGATGAACTGTTGTCTGTCTGTGAGGTATGATGTGAACCAGGAGAGGGCGGTGTCAGAGATATTGAAGACAGTTTGAAGACGGGAGAGGAGGATGGAGTGGTTGATAGTATCAAATGCTGCGGTGAGGTCCAGGAGGATGAGGATGTTGAGGTTGCCGGTGTCTGAGGAGAGAAGGAGGTCGTTTGTTACACGGAGGAGGGCTGTTTCTGTACTGTGGTGGGAGCGAAAACCAGACTGGAAGCATTCAAATAGGTTATTGTTGGTGAGGTGGGTTTTGAGTTGAGAAGAAATGGCACGTTCAAGAAGCTTTGAGAGGAAGGGGAGGTTGGAGATGGGTCTGTAGTTGTTTGGGATGTCGGGGTTTAGTCCAGGTTTCTTCAGTATGGGGGTGCTGGAAGCAATTTTGAGGGAGGGTGGGACTGAGCCAGTGGACATGGAGGAATTGATGATTATGGTGATAAGTGAGGAGATGGCAGGTAGGCAGGCTTTGACGAGGGGGGAGGGTATCGGATCTAAGGAACAGGTGGATGTTTTCATGCCCTGCATTAGGTCAGGTAGATCAGAAGGGGAAATTGGGGAGAAGTGGGACAGAGGGACACAGGTAGCAGGAGGACATGGGGAGGGAGGAGAGAGAGGTGATGTGGTTGTGAGGTGAGGTTGAAAGAAGGATAGGAAGGAGGTGCACTTTTTTGTTGTGAATGATTGAGAGTTGTTGTCAAGGGGGTTGAGGAGTTTGTTGATGGTGTTGTGTGAGAGCATCTTTGTATTTTTGTATGTGATCTGTGTAAGCATGTGAGTGGACAGTGAGGCCGGTTTTATTGCAGAGTCTTTCTAGCTGACGGCCTCTTGTTTTCATTTGGTTGAGTTTGTGTGTGTACCATGGTGCAGAATGATTAAAGGAGACTGATTTTGTTTGGAGGGGTGCAAGTTGATCTAGACAGGAGGACAGGGTGGTGTTGTAGTGGGTGGTGAGTTTGGCTGTGGACTGGGGATCAGGGAGAGAAGATGCAGAGAGGTTTTCAGCCAGGAGGGTAGTGAGTGTGGAGGGTAGGGACGGGCTTAGTTTGCGAAAGCTTATTGTACGTTTGTGTTTGGGCGTGGATGTGGGAATGTCAGTATTAAAGGAGATGGCTAAATGGTCAGAAATGGAGAGATCAGTGCTGGAGATGTTGTTTATGGAAACACCAGAAGAGCCGACAAGATCCAGAATATGTCCACGGCTATGAGTGGGGAAGTTTACATGTTGTGAGATATTGAAGCAGTTCAGTATTTCCATGAAGTCTGTGGTTGCTGTAGATGTGTCTGAGTCCAGGTGGATGTTGAAGTCCCCAAGAAGTAAGATGGAGGGGGAAGTGGAACTTAATTGTGTCAGGAATGCAGAGAAATCAGACAGAAATGAGGGGTTTGGTTTAGGGGGACGATAGATGACAGCAACTGCAAGTGGAGTGGTACCAGGAATTTTGAAGGCCAGATGTTCGAATGATGGGGCGGAGGGAATGGAGATGAGGCTGATTGTGAAGTCCTGTTTGTACACTACTGCAATGCCACCACCACGCCCCTCGGTGCGGGGTTTGGTTGAGTATGTGTATCCATTTGGTGTAGTCAGGTTAAGTGCTAAGTAATCCAGGGGTTGTTGCCAGGTTTCAGTGAGACAGAGAAAGTCCAGGTTATTGTCAGTGGTAAAAACTTTCAAGATATCGCTTTTGTTGTTAAGTGAGTAGGTGTTAAGCAGGGCGAACTTCATCATCTTTTGTAGTTGGTCTGACAGGGGAGCTTTGGGAAGGGGGCGGAGCCAGGACACGTGTGGGTTGTTGTGATGACGTAGCGGAGGAGCGCTATGCACCGTGGACCAGAGAGGCGGGATGGACTGGGGGAGTGTGCAGGTGCAACAAACTTGCGACGAGAGCTTCTGTGGATATATTTTTTTCTTTGGAGAAGTCCGAGTGATTTGATGAGAGAGATACACGGAGGGATAAAGTTTTTGTTGAGTTGTAGCAACTGTGAGGCGGAATACTTGAGAGCCATGGTGGGGGAAGATGGTGAGAAAGCAGGTCTGAAGCCAGACAGCCCCAGGTAGCCTGGTGTAGCTAACAGCTACACCAGGCAGAACAAGGTGACACAACCAGTGGACAAGGAGCGCTACAAACACGTCTGGTCTCGAACTCACTGGCACCAGCAGCCGGATTGCTAGCAGCCAGCGCTGCTAACGCTAACCGCTAGCACCCGGCCGCTAGCTGTGGAATGCGAAGCCAAAAAGGACTAGCACGCTTGGGATATAACGTTCAGTGGAGCTCATTAAACCAGTAAATTCAGGTGGTGGACAAGCAACGCACAGATGGTAATCCAAGCCGGGTAGTGAATCCAGGTGTCATCAACAGGTAAGATAAAATAAAATACAATCCATACAGTTGCAATGAAGTAATCGAAGCGATGATGGTAATCCAAACACAGAAAAAATGCAGAAATCAAGCGATAAAAATGGGTTGCATAGTTTAGGAAAGGTAATAAATACAGTTTTGACAGAGTGAGAAGTGGCGAACAGACAACGCCAATGTTATATCTATACAACTTTCTAATATAATAATACTCATGCGCAGGAGTAGCGTTCAAACGTGTGCTTTTACTGAGCTTCTCACAGTCATACCAAAAACAATGTCCGGATTACCCATAATGCACAGAACATCATCTACGGTATGCAAGAGGGACAAACATAACATCTCCTCCCCCCTTACAACACTTGTCCCCATAACTCAAACTGCATATTAAACAAAATCATACATTAAATTGACAAAAAATGAGAAAATTTAATTTGTCAACTGGACATAGTTTATTTGGTTGAATACGTTTCGCAGCTCATCCAAGCTGCTTCCTCAGTTCTGGTCAGATGCTGGTGGACACTGCTTTATATCTGCCTGAAGGGAGGAGCTTAATTACAATGAAAATTACTCTGAGACAACACATATTTAAATACAGTTTCAGTTGGTCAGGTGATACAATATGGAGTTGTTAACAGTTTCTGTTAGTCATGTGAGTCTATTCAATATGGAGTGGGAGTGGGGGAGTAGTTAGCATATCCATTCAGGGTCATGATGGGTGTTTTCACACCTCTGGACCTGACCTGGCTAGTCCCATTGTTTTCCCAGTTTGTTTTGATTTAGGTTTGAGGATAGAGTTATAGATGGGAGACAAATGATGTCTGAGACCCCCATTTCTGTTCAAGGAAGGATTCTCTTTCTTGACAAAAATAGCTTCTTTAACTCCCCTCTCAAACCAGTTCTTTTCTCTGGCCAAGATCTGGACCTCGCTGTCCTCAAAGGAGTGGCCTGTGGCTTTTAGGTGGAGATGTACGGCAGATTGCGGCCCACCCTGGTTTTCCCGTCTGTGTTGATACATCCTTTTGTGAAGTGGCTGTTTTGTTTCTCCAATGTAGCGCTCACTGCAGTCTTCACTACACTGAATGGAGTAGACCACATTGCTTTGTTTGTGGCTCGGTGTTTTGTCCTTAGGATGGACCAGTTTTTGTCTTAAAGTGTTTGTGGGTTTGAAATAGACTGGGATTTCATGTTGTCTGAAGATCCTCTGTAGTTTTTCGGAAACGCCAGCCAGGTAAGGAATAGTTACACCCCTTCTCCTGGGCTCTGGTTCTCTGTTGTCCTGTTTCTTTGTTCTCTTCGTTTTATTGAAAGCCCATTTAGGATATCCACAAACGGAGAGGGCTTTCTCCACGTGTTGTTCTTCTTTCTCCTTTCCCTCTGCGCTTGTAGGAACCACTTGGGCCCTGTGATGTAATGTCCGAATGACTCCCAGTTTGTGCTGAAGTGGGTGGTGTGAATCAAAAAGCAGATATTGGTCGGTGTGTGTGGGCTTCCTGAAGACCTCTACCTGGAGTCGCCGGTCTTCTCTTATCGTTACTGCACAATCTAAGAAGGCCAATGTGTTGTGCAGTAAAAGGTTCCAAATCTTGAATTTTGATTTTTGAGAAATTATCATCAACATAACGATACCAGTGTGTGGGTGGAGTGCCTGGATATGAGGCCAGGGCACTCTGTTCAAATTGTTCCATGTATAAGTTTGCAATGATAGGGGAGACCGGTGAGCCCATTGCACAGCCGTGGATTTGCTTGTAAAAGTTTCCTCTGAACTGGAAATAGGTGGTACTTAAACAAATTTCCAGCAGTTGGCAGATTTGGTCGGGTGAAAGTTTGGTTCTCTCTTCTAGCTTGGTATCCTCCAGTAGTCTCCTCCTTGCTGCCTCCACCGCTACCGATGTAGGGATACAAGTGAAAAGAGAGGTCACATCAAAGGAAACCATTGTCTCATCCAGGTCAAACTGGAGATGCTTGATTTTGTTCACAAATTCGGCTGTGTTCTCAATGTGGTGCTCCGTGTTACCCACCAGCGGAGCCAAGATGGTTTTTAGGTGTTTGGCCACATTGTACGTGATGGAGTCTGTGCTGCATACAATGGGTCTGAGTGGTACTCCTTGTTTGTGGATCTTTGGGAGGCCATAGATGCCAGGGATGGCGTCACCAGGGTACAGTCTGTAATATAGCTGTCGATCAATGACTTCTTCCTTCTCCAACTTCTGCAAGCAATCAATGATCTTCTTTTTGTAAATTATTTTTTTAGCACTCAATACTAAACACAGATGAACCTACAAGATGAGAGTAGACTACCTCATCCTGTGACACACATGGGGTTTATTCTGCCCCAGATGTTTGGGTGTGTCTGTATTAAAGCATTCATAAGTCCATGCGTTTGGGAGGCCTCCGCTCCCTTTCTGGGTATCGACGCTCGCTGAGAGGGCCAGCCAAACTGTCTTTGGGGAACGTTGGCAACACTGCAGGAGATGGGGGGGCTGGCCCCACCAACGTCTCTGGTGGGGAATCAGTAACAGGTACCTCGTGAACAGGGGTATCTCCAGGTGCTGCAATGGCGTCACTGGCATAGCCTTCCAGTATATCTCCACTGCTGTCCCCAGACGGCGGGGTGGTTGATGCTACTGTCTGTAGGAGTTGGTCGACATGTCTCCTCCATGTGCGACCCTCAGCAGTCTGGATGGTATACGAGACAGGACCAGCCTGTGCCACGATGGTCGCCCGCACCCACTGTGGGCCAGCACTGTAATTCCTAGCCAACATGTGGTCACCAGGGGAGAAGTTCCTTTCTTTGGCCAATTGTTTACGTTGCTGAATCTGCTTCTCTTGCTGACGGTGAACAGTGTCTTTTACTGCAATGGGTTTTAACAGATCAAAGTGGTTCTGCAGGTCCCTCTTGAACATCAGGGATGCTGGAGAGACCTTGGTGGTAGCATGGGGAGTATTCCTATAAGTTAACAAAAATCTGTGCAACCGCCGATGAAATGTTCCTTGACTCTGAGAGGTTTTCAGTGCATGTTTCAGGGTTTGCACAAACCTTTCGGCTAACCCATTAGTAGCTGGGTGGAAGGGTGCTGATTTGATATGCTGTACACCGTTTGCTTGTAAGAAAATGGTCATTCCTTCTGACACCAGTTGTGGACCATTGTCGGAGACCAATTGTGTGGGACACCCAAAACGGCTGAACATTTCCCCTAATTTTTCGATTGTTTTGATTGCCGTGGTGGATTTCATGATTGCCACCTCAGGCCATTTGCTATGGGCATCCACAGCCACCAGTAGCATCTGCCCTTCCACTGGTCCAGCGAAATCGACGTGAACCCGTTGCCATGGTTCTTCTGGGAACTCCCAAGGGTGTAGGGGAGCTAACTGGGGAATGTTTCGAACCCTCTGGCATGTGTGGGGCACTTGGCCACATTCTCAATCTCTCGGTCCACTCCTGGCCACCAAAAGTAACTCCTTGCCAACTCTTTCATGCGCACAATTCCACTATGACCCCCATGGAGTTGTTGCAGAACAGTCTTGCGTAACGTTGGTGGAATGACCACCCTCCTCCCCCAGAGCAAGCACCCCGACTGCATTGACAATTCCGTCCTCCTTGCGAGATAAGGCTGAAAACCAGGGACACCACTTACGGAATGGCCCTTCATCACCATGTCCATGACTCCTGCCAGCACAGGATCAGAACGAGTTGCCCTCTTCACCTGGGCAGCTGTGACTGGTGCGCCCTCTATCTGGCTGAAGTAGAAAATGACAGCGTTGTTTGGCTCTGGTTTGGTAACGGGCAGGGGAAGCCATGACAAACCGTTTGCATTTTGATGACGGTTTGCCTTGTGATATTTGATATCATATGAATGGGCTGATAACAGCATAGCCCACCTCTGCATGCGGCTCGCTGCCAGTGATGGTATGCCTGAGTGTGGACCCAGGATGGTGGTGAGAGGTCTATGATCAGTAAAAAGGGTGAACCGCCATCCGTACAGATACTGGTGAAAACGACGAACTCCAAATACAATGCACAGTGCTTCCCTCTCTATCTGCGCATAATTGGACTCTGCTTTATTCAAGGTACGCGATGCAAATGCAATAGGCTTTTCTTCCCCACTTGGCAATATGTGGGAAATAACAGCTCCCACTCCATAGGGAGAAGCATCACACGCTAGCTGTATGGGAAGAGAGGGGTCAAAATGTGTCAGCACTCCAGACTTCAACAGAGTGTCCTTAGCCTGCTGAAAAGCCTCCTGACAGGCTTCACTCCAGTTCCAGGCTTTTCCTTTACAGAGTAGACTGTGTAGTGGTTTCAGTATTGATGCTAAATTGGGTATAAAACGGCCATAGTAGTTGAGTAATCCAAGAAAAGAACGTAACTGACTCACACTTTGTGGTGGTGGAGCATCTGCAATGGCGCGGCTCTTGGAGGGGGCAGTATGCAATCCACTTGCATTGATAACATGCCCTAGATATTCAACAGATGGCTTGAAAAACTCGCACTTGTCTTTGCGGACTCTAAGCCCATAGTCTTGTAGCCTTTGAAGGACCGCATCCAGATTACGCAGATGTTCCTCATCGGTGGCTCCAGTGCACAGGATGTCATCTAAGTAGCACTGCACTCCAGGGAGATCACTGAGGATCTGATCCATGGCGCGCTGAAAATGGGCAGGGGCTGATGTGATCCCGAAAGGAAGCCGACAGAATCTGAACAGACCCTTTTCCTCGACACGCATCTGCAAGTAGGCCTGATTTAGTTCTATTTTGCTAAACTTTTGTCCATGACTGAGTCCCGCAAATAAATCATCGATGTGAGGAAGAGGATATTGTTCAGGAGCTAGTACCAGATTCAGTGTCATCTTGAAATCTCCACAGCTTCGAATGTCTCTGTTTTTCTTTGACACGGGAACAATAGGCGTTGCCCACTCACTAATAGCTACAGGTTCCAGCACGCCACTTCTGACCAGAGAGTCCAGTTCAGCATCAACTTTTGAACGTATGGCATACGGTACCGATCTGGCTTTCAAAAACTTTGGCCTTGCATCTGGTTTGAGGCTAAGCTTAACAGTGATATCTCTCATAAGGCCTAGCTAATTTTTGAAAACGTCGCCATGTTTTTGCAAAACAGCTGTTAACTCTCTAGAGGTAGGTGACAGCATCTTCACCGTCTGCCAATTTAGTTTCAAATTCTCTAACCAGACTCGGCCCAGGATAGAAGGACAATTTCCTTTTGCCACATAGATGGGAAGTTTTCTCACTTGATTGTTGCTTTCAACAGTGACATCAGTCATGCCAGCCATGGGCACTGGTTCCCCGAGGTAAGTGCTAAATCTGGTGTCTGGGGGTCTCAGAGGTAAGTGTCGTAGGTGGCTCTCATACACCTTTTCTGAGAGGATGGAAGCTTTGGATCCCGTGTCAATCTGCATATTTACTGGGTGTCCTTCTAGCAGGGGTCTTGCCCAATAACCCTCATCGTCTGCATCAACTTTATATATTTTCAGTGTATGTACCCTCACCTCTGATTCTTCATCTGATTCACTGGACTGTTCGTCTTGCCTCACCGTATGAACTGGTCTTTTCTTCTTTTCTTTCCTGGAGTCTTGTCTGTTTTCAACATTTTCTCATTATTTTCATTTCTGGTAACTTTTCCTGTATTCTTTTTGCTTTGGCATACTCGCTCTAAATGGCCTCGTTTCCCACAGTGACGACAGTCCATGTCCTTACATCTGCATGTCGCTGCTTGGTGTCCCATTCTGCCACAGCGGTAACATGGGCCATGCGCATTTGGTCTGTCTGAGCTCACTGCGTGTACCTTGGTAGTTGCATGTAGCTGTTGAGCTTCTTTTGATGCCATTTCCATCGACACTAATGCTAATTGCCTTCTCCAATGTTAAATCACTCACAGTCAGCAATTTCCTCTGTGCTGCTTCATCTTTAAGACCGCACACTAGCCTGTCTCTTAACGTGTCATTTAGAACGGTCCCGAATTCACAATGTTCCGCTAATTTCCTTAGCGCGGCAACAAACAGAAGAACCGACTCTCCTTCTTCTTGGTCACGTTTATGGAATCGGAACCTCTCTGCGATTAATAATGGCTTCGGTGAATAATGCTGTGACAAAACGCTGACTATATCAGCATAAGTCTTTTCCCCAGGCTTTGTGGGTTGTAGCAAATCACATAGCAGGTTGAAAGTTTTAGGTCCCATCACCGCTAGGAAAGTGGGTACGATTTTGCGATCAGCAATGCCGTTTGCCTGGATAAAGTAGTCAAAACGTTCTGCATATGAGCTCCATTGATCGACATTCTCATCAAAAGGGCCAATATTACCAAAAATTCCAGCCATCGTTGGTGTCGGTTGTTCAGTCCGTTCCTCCTCCAAACTAGACATAGCTTGACATCCTCTCCCCTTTTTAAAAAAAAAGCTTCACATAGGCCACGAACCGCCACTCTAAAAAAAAACTCAGTCCAAGTGCCCGCGTGAGTGATAAATCATCCTCATCGCCACTTGTTATATCTATACAACTTTCTAATATAATAATACTCATACGCACGAGTAGCGTTCAAACGTGTGCTTTTACTGAGCTTCTCACAGTCATACCAAAAACAATGTCCGGATTACCCATAATGCACAGAACATCATCTATGGTATGCAAGAGGGACAAACATAACAGCCAGCGTCCTCTCACGTGCCCCCAAGCACATGCACACAGCATACGTGTGCACCTGTATAGACACATACTAATACATATTAATTTGTGTATATGTGAGTGTGCATAGACACTCACAGAATATAGTCATCCTCATGTCCCTCAATGTCCACATGTGTTTTGGTTTAGTAACAGTCCTTAGCTGTTTTCTATATAATCATGGAACTGTTTCCATAGCTTGAAGAACAAGTCTTCCCGCTGCTGTAGTCTATAAGTCACCCTTTCATAGTTTGTGTTTTAAGCATCCATTCAAGCCATTTATGGAAAGATGATTGATTAGTAGATTTCCATTCTTGAGTTATCATCTGATACCCTGTTAGAAGAGCTATTCTGCACCAGAGAGTTTGTTCATACGGTAGTTGTTTTGCAGGGATAATTCCAAGTAAACAAAGTCCAGGGTTTGTGCTCCATGTAACATTCTACAGTTTGTTAATAAGTCTAATTATTTTGTCCCAAAGGAGTTTGACTTTGTCACATTCATATAACATATGTACCACAGTGCCAGTAGCCTGATTGCATCACCAACATTTATCATTGTCTTTTAGGTTCAGTCTAGCCATTCTGCTTGGAGTCCTATAACATCGATTTCAGATTTTGAAATTAATTAATTGTGTTTGAATTTCTCAAGATGTGAGAAACCAGTTAGAAATTATGATTTGCCATTGGTCTGTAGGAGCACCCAAGTCTCTTTCCCAGGCAGTCCTAAGGCCGTGGAGATTAGGAGCGTTGGCATTCCTGATTATATTACAAAAGGCTGCTGGAGCGCCTTTTTAAAACATACCATTTTTAATCATTTTTGAATACACGTTATATTATTTGGAGTGGATTTCAAAGCAGAATAGAGACTGTGTCTAAGCTGCAGGTATTTATAAAAGACTTGATCTGTTCAAAAAGGATTTAAAATTTCCCTTTCGATTTTTACCCACGTAGCGGCTTTGTTCTTAGGTAGATTGCATTTAGGTAGTTGAGCAAGTGAAAAAGAATACTGATACCACTCTATGTTAGGTAAGGAGAGCCCATCTTGTTCTTTAGCAGAGTATAATTTACAATGATTAACAAAGGGCTTTTTCCCTCTCCAAACACATTTTTCAACAGATGAGTTGTATTCTTTAAGTAGTGGATTTGGAAGACTAAGGGGCAACATATATATTAGATAATTTATATAGGGATAATAATCATTTTAATCAAGTTAATTTGTCCTATTAGCGAGATATACATTTTATTCCAGTTATTTAAGAGGAGATTAATAATTGGATCACTGGTTCTAGGTTAAGTTGTATGATTTTCTCAAGATGTCTTGTAAGTTTAATTCCAGATATGTCATGCTATTTGGTACTCATTGAAATGGCCATTGAATATTGGACATATGAACTGATACTGCTGAGACTGGCATTCCCTCTGATTTAGACCAGTTGATTTTGTAACCGGAGATTTTAGAGAAATTATTAATCAGTGAAATGATAAAAGGGATTGAAGCAATGGGATTGGGTGAGACTAAAAGGAGATCGTCAGCATAGAGAAATATTTTATGTTCCTCTTGACCAGCATTTACCCCTTTAATGTTTGGGTTGTTTCTAATTGCAATGGCTAGTGGTTCTAAGGCGACAGCGAGGCAGAAGTGGGGAGAACTTAAAACAGAAGTGGTAATATTTTTGTGAAGTAGATTAATCCAGGCAAGAAATATAGGTCTAAATCCAAATTTCTTCAGTGTATATATGAGGTAGCCCCATTCAACTCTGTCAAAGGCCTTTTCCACATCTAGGGAGAAGGCCATGACAGGGTTAGGGTCATTTTAAATTTGTGTCTGATATGAAGGAGCCTTCTTAAGTTGTCTGCAGAGGACTGCCCCTTAACAAAGCCTACTTGATCTGGATGTAATTGTAGGAAGTATTTTCTCCAGTCTATTTGATAGAATTTTTGTGAGGATCTTGCCATTTACATAGGTCTATAATTACCACATTGCTGTGGATCTTTTCCCTTTTTATGTATTACTGTAATCAAATTGTTATTCGTTGTAGGTGGGAGTGTGCCCTTTGAAAGTGCATTGTGGAATACGCATAGTAATCGAGGAGAAAGTGTATCTTTAAACCTTTTATAAAAGTCTGGCAAATATCCATCCTCCCCTGGAGAGCGTCCTGATCTTAACCCATGTATTGCTTTTTTAACCGCTTCAGTTATTATTTCCAATTCCTTTAAGTCTCTATGTGATTCAGATAACTGTGGCATATTGAGAAAGGATATATATATAGCATTGTATTGGTCTTCTTCCACCTCTCCTTCTGAGGTGTAGACATTTTTATAAAAGTCATAAAAAACACTGTTAATTTCCTTTTTCCCTGTAACTAGTGTGTTTTCTGAATTGAAAATTGATGGGATGATACTCTGTGAGGCTAGTTGTTTTACTCGGCTAGCAAGCATTTTGCCTGCCCTCTCCCTTTGCTCATAATATTTTTGCAAAAGTGAAACTTATAAAACTATAAAAGGTAACATGGTGATGTAAATATGTTATGTGTTGGCAGTTAAAACCCCAGAGAAGTCAAATACCATTTCTTTAACAACAGAGGCTCAGAGCAGCAGGCACCAGTGCTTTGGGTAAGTCCAGTGTTGGCTCAGTAAAGTCCTGCTGTAATCTGTGCACATTTCTTTAGAGGAGGATTAAAGACATGTCAGACTGGAGCTGTGACAGTTATGAGAGACACACAGAGAGGCCATGAGCTCACATCTGTGTCTGAGAGAAAGCTGTCTGTGAAACTGGACCGGATGCTACACTCTTTTCTTCACTAAAGGAGCATGAATTCTCCCTCTGTCCTCACAGTGTGGCCCTCACAGTGTGGCCCTCACAGTGTGGCCCTCACAGTGTGGCCCTCACAGTGTGGCCCTCACAGTCTGGCCCTCACAGTGTGGCCCTCACAGTCTGGCTCTCAGTGGTGTCTTACTGTATCTGTAACACATGGGACAAACGCCATTTTAACTGTAGAAATGTACTCAGATGTGCATCCGCACTTCATGATTCAGTCCACTTTCATCCTGGGTTAGTCCTGGGTTAGTTCTGGGTTAGTCCTGGTTTAGTCCTGGTTTAGTCCTTGTTTAGCCCTGGTTTAGTCCTGGGTTAGTTCTGGTTTAGTCCTGGTTTAGTCCTGGGTTAGTCCTGGTTTAGTCCTGATTTAGACTTGGTTTGGTCCTGTTCTTGTCCTAGTTCAAAATTGAATGATCTCAGAAGCAGGGCAGGGCTGGGCCTGGTCAGTACTTGGATGGGAATCCGATGGGAACACCAGGAGCCACAGTGGGACACTAGTAGCAGAAACCCTGTTGTATCCTTGGACAAGACACTTCACCCACATTGCCTAGTATGAATGTGGTGTGTGAGTATTAGTGGTGGTGGGAGGGGCCGATGGGGCAGATTGGCAGCCTCCCCTCAGTCGGACTGCCCCAGGGCAGCTGTAGCTACAATATAGTATCTCACTACCACTGAGTGTGGAGTGAATGAAGAATATATGAAACTGTAGAGTGACTTTGAGTGTGTGGAAAAGTGCTGTATTTGACTAATGCAGTATTATTACTTATTCAGATAGTCTTGCTTTAGTGATATTGACATTCCCAGAGATTGTATACATATTAGCACATATTTTAA
This sequence comes from Taenioides sp. WSHXM2023, assembly GCA_029959045.1. Lineage (NCBI taxonomy): Eukaryota > Metazoa > Chordata > Actinopteri > Gobiiformes > Gobiidae > Taenioides > Taenioides sp. WSHXM2023. The sequence continues at coordinate 34,939,972 of CM057091.1, forward strand.
TAATACTCCTCATTAGGATGTTTATTGTAACCTCAGTCATTTGTCGTCTCTCATCACACTGCAGAGTGCACGCTCATTCTAACACAGACACATCCTCAGTGACACCCCCTGTGTCAGCAGCGGTCGGCATCCACCCAGAGCTCAGATAGATATATGTCTGTGTGTGTGCGCGTGCATCTGTGTGTGTGTATGTGCGTGTGTATGTGTGTGTTTATAATATGTGTGCGTGCTTGTGTGTAGCAGCTGCCTATGCACAGCTCTGATATCTTTACATAACTGACCACGTCACAGTGGCGGTCAGATGACCCAAACTGTCCCACTTATCCACACTATTGTACAACCTCCTGTCACTGAGGTGTGGTGCATGTGGCATTATAGAGCTCTGTGTGTGTGTGGATGTGTGTGTGTGCGTGTGCGTGTGTGCGTGTGCGTGTGCGTGTGTGTGTGTGTGTGTGTGTGTGTGTGTGTGTGTGCGTGTGTGTGTGCATTATTTGCTACTGACTAACTGAAAATCATTAGAATCCCTGATTTGAAGAGACTGATTCGAGGAATAAGAACTAAACCAGAGCTTGAACTTGCACAAAAAGTAGTACCTCCTCCACCCTCTCCCCCTCTCTCTCTCCCCTTCCTCCCTCTCTCCTCCCTCTCTCCTCCCTCTCTCCTCCCTCTCTCCACCCTCACGGGTCACGGAGTCATGGAACTAATGAACTAATGCTCTGTCTGGAGCCTGGAGCACCACTAGATGCTTAGATGTTTACACACTTTACATTATTAAAGCTGCTTTGTGCAACAAATAATATACTGACTACTACTTCAGTATAATACTTCTCATTAGTTCCATGATTTACAGACCACAGACGTGATGAGGATTAAACACAAACATGTGCCCCACATTTACCAATAGGAACATTAGAGTTTTCTTTGGACACTATTTAACTGACTTTTAGAGCTTTGAACACACTCACCGAACACACTATGGAGCTCCTGTAGTTGTTGTCACACAATCCCAGCACGCACCTCAAAATCCCACCCTGGCAGTGGAGCGCCAGAGAATTCCCAAAGAAACGAATGGCATGGGCCGCACTGAACAAACTTTATTGGTGTTTCAAAGATTATGGATGATTATTAGTAATAGGCAAAAGGAGAAATTCAATTTGTCAACTGGACAAAGTTTATTTGGTCAAATATGTTTTGCAGCTCATCCAAGCTGCTTCTTCAGTTCTGGTCTGACGCTGGTGGACACTGCTTTATATCTGCCTGAAGGGAGGAGCTAATTACAATGAAATGACTCTGAGACAACACATATTTGTTTACAGTTTCTGTTAGTTAGGTGGATCTATTCAATATGGAGTGGGAGTGGGGGAGTAGTTAGCATATCCATTCAGGGCCATGATGGGTGTTTTCACACCTCTGGACCTGACCCGGCTAGCCCTATTGTTTTCTTTGTTTGTTTTGATTTAGGTTTGAGGATAGAGTTATAGATGGGAGACAAATGATGTCTGAGACCCCCATTTCTGTTCAAGGAAGGATTCTCTTTCTTGACAAAAATAGCCTCTTTAACTCCCCTCTCAAACCAGTTCTTTTCTCTGGCCAAGATCTGGACCTCACTGTCCTCAAAGGAGTGGCCCGTGGCTTTTAGGTGGAGATGTACGGAAGATTGATACGGAAGACCCACCTAACTAACAGAAACTGTAAACAAATATGTGTGGTAGTCTCAGAGTCATTTCATTATAGTGCCCTTCAAGCAGATATAAGGCAGTGTCCACCAGCGTCTGACCAGAATTGAAGAAGCAGCTTGGATGAGCTGCGAAACGTATTCGACCAAATAAACTTTGTCCAGTTGACAAATTAAATTTCTCCTTTTGCCATGGATTCTACCTGGACGACTGAGGGATTCTACACACATTATTAGTAATATATATTATTTAACGTTAATTGACTGCTTATAAATGTGGATTGTAGAAAATAAAATCACAAACTAAAAATCAATCACCGATTTTTGTGTTTATTACATTTACTGTGATTTAGCTGCTATGTAGCTACAACATCTGCGTGATAGCACATGGTATTTTCACTCTTTTATCAACTTCACCTCATTTAAAGTATCAGTATCACTAAACATTATATGTACAGTTCTTTAGAATAAAGTCTGTTTATCACAACCATCTCCAAGGACCTTTTCCGATGATGAGAAGGTGAAAAATAAACCAGATGTCCAGATAATGCAGAATTAAGGCGAAATCTATGTGATCTGTTCTCACACTTGTGTCTAATCTAGTTTTTAGATAAATCATTGTCTACGATTTCCTTTAATGACAAAAAATAATATGATAAAAATAATAATAATGATAATGATAAAAATAATAATAATAAGTGGCAGAGTGGCAACACTCATGCCTCACAGCAAGAAGGTTACGGGTTCGATCCCCGGGTTGCCCGGGCCTTTCTGTGTGGAGTTTGCATGTTTCCTCCCCGTGTCTGGATGGGTTTCCTCTGGGTACTCCGATTTTCCCCCATCAACCAAAAACATGCAACACCCCTATGAGCAGTTTACAATCAAGGACCGTCAAGGAACTCCTCCCTCCTGTGGGCTCACCACCTGCAGAGGGGTTCATAGGGGTCTGGGTCTGGTGCACAGAGTAATGGGCAGCGTGCTGCCCCCCCGACCCAGCCGGATTAAGCGGGAGAAAATGGATGGATGGATGGACAAAAAAATAAATAAATAAATAAATAAATAAAAACTCTAAAAACCCATAATCCACCACTGCCAACATGGCGTCCCTGTCAGATTGAGTCACATGGTGACGAGCTCTACTACCTGGGTTTTTTCATGTGTCTTGCCCCAGTACAGACATATTGTACAAGCAGCTCTTGGGGTGCTTTCTATTCTCTGCAAAACAGTAAGTGCACCGTTACCATGTTAATGTTTGTTAGTTTTACCATGACTGAAACTCCACTCTGTTCTCTGAAAGTTTTAAGAAGTGCTCATAAACTCATTGTGGTGAATCATTAGAATGTTCAGAATGCATAAGGTAAGTGAGGAAGAACTTTGGAACACTGCAAACTGTTTCAAATTAATTAGTTCTGTTTTTCACGTCTTTAGACATTAAAAATCAGGTACAGCGTCTTTAATTCTAATAAAATTCTTGTTACTCTGGCCCAAGAAAAGAAGAGGAATAAGTGTTATGATTTTGGAATGTATCACCAACCAACAATTAAAGGAACTGTATGTAACATTTTGATTTTAGTTTTGAACTTGTCCTCTCTGTGTCTCTAAATATGAGATAAACATGTTCAAATCAAATACAGCTTTTACTGAGAACAATTGTAATATTGATTTATTCTTAATGACAAAAACATTGGACATGGTGGACAAGTTGTTTAGTTGTTTAGTTGTTTTTAGTTCTTAAGATGTTTCTCTAATCAGAAAGCAGAATGAGCCTCATATGTGAGCCTCTCATTTGTGTTTCCAGTTTCAATGCTAAAATCCAGTTAGTTTAAACCTAAAATGCGTCTTTCTGATCTGAAAGGTCACTACCATAACCCCAACACCTGCATCAATCCTGAATGAGTGCTAGTGCAGCCTCTGCAGCTCAGGGAGGGAATTCTGGAGGTTCTGAGCTTCACATGAGACATGACCTGTCCATATACTGAGAATGAGACAACAAACTTGTTTGTGTTCTATATTTGCAGGTTAAAGGTTGTATAGAGGATTTTCCAAGGAAGGAGAAATCCAGCGACTGTTTGTCTTTTTTCAAATGTTGCGCGAGAAACTACTTCCCCTCCCCTACAGCTTCCTAAGTAGAAATGCCTCCTCCCGCCTCCTCCTTACGCTTGTGCTGTTTGTTTACAGCCAGTGCTCGTTCAGAATTACTGTTGCTGCTGTAACTATACTATAGATTTTCAAATGATAAGCAGAGGTTTCCTGTCCAGAAGTAATTTAGCGACCAACGCGTCAGTCTTTAGCCCCTCTGCTTCAGTGCACGCCATCGCTGGAAGGATTATCCGAGAATCACCTTAGTTTGGCTTCACTCCTTTTCCCCTTCTCTTCTTCTTTCAGCGACCTCAAAAACTTGGAAAAAGTCGCTAAGAACAGCTGCTTTGGTCAAGTAAACAGCATCTTGCGTCTGTGGAATGCGTGAGAGGTGTAAACCACATAATCCCGGTGCGCCGGCAAGTCAGTTACACTAGAAATGTAGGGAGTTTGATTGACAACCTAACAGCCAATAGATAACGAGGTAGCCCTGTTATCTACTGGCTAATGTTTATCTGGCCCCACCACGTCCACAGTTGATGGATTTTCATTCTTTTTTTTTTTTTTGGTCATCATAATTACAAGGCTGCTGCATCTCTATAATGCTATCATTGACAATTTGGGAAAAAAAAAGAAAAAAAAAAAATCCTCCATACAATCTTTAAGGCTTTGCAGACACAGGTTCAGCTGTGATGTGTAAAATGCCAAGGGATCTTAGTGTATGGTGTTAGATCCAACACAGGTTCAGTTGTGACTGTAGTAACTTTTTAAAACTTTAAGATGCTTCAGTCTGCATATATTTCCTTTAAGACCAACACTGTATTTCAAACCCATGTGTTCAGCGCACATAAATGACCTCACCTCTGAGTACTCTGTTCTGTGGCTTCTTGTATTGGAGCTACAGAAGTGAGCAGAGTAAACCTCCCCTTTAAGAAGAGACAGGATTAAAGGATCCATCAGGAATAAGACAGAGCCATGTCCACAGAGGACAGTGAAATGAGGCTATGAGCACACACCGTTAAACTGGGACAGGCCTTTGTAATGTGCTCTATTAAAGAAACTGGAGAGTGCAGGAGTCATACACTTCAAATTTCACATAATCAAATCTAAATAATACTCCACATATGTGCTGCTGTCACTAGAACACAACTTCATGTTCAACACAAACATATGAGCTGTCTCATGTGTTTGTGTTCAAACGTCTGTGATTAAATGTGCACGACTTTTTGGAGTAAATTCAATGTGTTATTTGAACAAATGTGCACATTTTGAGAAACATATTCCACAATATGGACATAAAATGTGAAATCTATTTAAAGTACACTTAATAATATAAATAATGTCGATGTTTGTAGCAGCCTGAATTATGCACAAGAGGATGATGTCATTAGGAGTATGGCTTAATTAGCCCAGATGTGATGAAATGATCCATTAGAACACAACATCAGGAACGCAGTATGTTCACCTGATCCCGAATTATACTGATATTAATGTAACATTTCACTTTGAAATGAAGCTATATTTTATTCACAAAAAACAAGATAAAATGAACAATCCCACCAAAAAGCGTTGTATATTATATATTATAGTGTGAAATAAGCTTCACATTCTGCTGACTCCAGTGTGAAAACCGTCTGTGCCCCGCCCCTCTGAGCCCCGCCCCTCTGCAGAGTCCCGTGTCATGTGGGTTTGTATAAAGTGTGGATTTATAAAACTTATTTTTACCTCTGTTTAAGCAGATGGGCTCATTGAGAACACAGTGCAGAAAAATCACAACATATGACATTATTCGATTATTACATCTTTGACTTTATAAAAACAGTCACATCTCTTCAAGAACACGTATTATTCAAGAGTGTGGCTTTAACTCTTTTTAAAACATGCTTTTGGTCACAGTTTGTAATGTTACTGAAGTCATCTTGCATTTATGTGTGTGCTTTTATTTTTGTAATGTTCTACACTCTCAGTACTGTTTCAAACCAAAGCTTTTGTAGTGTTCCCCTGATGTAAACCCTGTCTTTACATCATCACATCATGTTTATTACAGTCACATACAGCCCTGTATAAGGGTGTGGTACTGTCTGTGTGAGCAGTGTGTGGCACAGAGGGCACAGAGGGCACCGCTCTGTACAGGCCTGGCATCTCTGTCAGGAGGAGAGGGATCTACAGCACTGTGGAAAAACAGAGGGAGGAGAGGAAGAGAGGAGAGGGATCTTTAGCACTGCAGAAACACAGAGGAAACGAAGAGGAGAAGAAGAGAGGGAGAAAGAGGGAGAAGGGGGATCTATAGCACTGTGGAAAAACAGAGGGAGGAGAGGGATCTTGAACGTATGTTTGAGAGAGAAGGAGTGAAGGAGGAAGGAGAAGAGGAGAGAGATAAGGAGGGGAGAAAGAAGAGGAGGGGGTAGAGGTGTGGGGGTGATGGGGAGGAATGGAGAGGGAGGAATTGAGGGGAAAGGAAGACCATGTAAGGGAGGAAAAACATTAAGGGAGAAGAAGGAGAAAGAGGGTAAAGAAGGAGGGAGAGAGGGGGTAGCAGAAATGAAAGAAGAAGGAGGATGAAGAAGCTGGGGGTGAGAGAGGACAAAGGAGGGAGAGAGGGGCAGAAAGGAGAGAGAAGGAGAGACAGAAAAAGAGGAGAGAGAGTGAGAGAAGACTGGAGAGAGGAGAGGATGGATGAAGGAGAGAGAGGACACAGACAGGACACAGACTGACAGAGTGGAGGCTCAGAGGAGGAGGTGAAATCTGCAGTAGCTTCATCTGTGAATCATTTGTGAGAGACAGACAGTTCTATAATGTCTCAGCTGTTGGTTTTATACATATACATATGCATATACATATAGGGTTTTAAACATTTATTACACTCACATTATCTTGAAAATAAGTTTGAAGTTAGTCCAAGTATGAATTATTATACCATTAATGTCTTTCCCAACTTCATTTGAGCTTTAGTCTTGCCCAGAGTGTGTGTCATGCGCTCGAGTATCCTGGTTTTGTGAGTGTCCGTGTCGACGCAATATCCTGATTTCAGTCTCCCGGATATGCCAGTGTCCCGGTGATGAGAAACCAAGAGACTCTCACTGGGTTTTTCTCAGAGTCTCTAGGATACTGTGACCTGTAGACGCAGGATCCTGATTTCTCCAAACTGGAGCTGTACTGAGCATGTGCAAACTCAATTATCAGATACAGTAGGAGCATTTACTTTCCCAAAACGACTCAAACTCCTACCAGGACTTTTTAAGTAAAAGTAAGTTTATACTTATAAACAAAATAAAGCAGTCTACTGTTTAATACAACCACATTTTAACCCCAGGCTTAAAATGTTTTGTGTCACTCTTGAACCAAACTGACGCTGTGCCACTGTGGCCACGTTTACATGATGTTTTTTAATTCTGAATAAATATACTATTCTGAATAAAATTCTGAATAGTTCTATAGTTCTGTAGTTCAGTACTTCTGTAGCATGGCATCACAACAGTCTACAGACCAATAGCTTTTAAGATGGGGGGCAGCTAAAATGAATATTGTTCAAGTGTGTGTGTGTGTGTGTGTGTGTGTGTGTGTGTGTGTGTGTGTGTGTGTGTGTGTGTGTGTGTGTGTGTGTGTGTGTGTGTGTGTGCGCGCGTGCGTGCGTGTGTGCCAGACTCACTTCACTTTGACATTTGGACTCCAGGACAGTTACACTTAGGAAATGACTTCTGAATATTTATGGGGTACAGACTCATCATTTATCTCTCCGTATTTGTTGTCACTGTGTGGAAATGAAATGAGTCTGTCCTCTGTTTGACTTGTCCTTTGCTTTATGCTGCATATATGAACCTCCAGAATACCCTCCCTGAGCTGCAGAGGCTGCACTAGCACTGATTCAGGATTGGCTGCAGGTGCTGGGGTTTAGTGATCAGAGAGAGGCATTTTCACTAAAAGCTGTTTGATTTGAGCATGTTTAACTCACCTGGAGACACAGTGAGGTCATGTTTATGGAATTTAAGTACAAATCCATCATAGTCTTGCTTTAAGCTCATGGTAGCTGTGTTTTGTTTTGAATAGAGGTGCAGTGGCCTTTTTAAACCAATAGGAGCGTGTGGTTCCATTCTCCTCAGACAGAGACGGTTAAATATTGTATGTGATGCTAACTCGTCCTGACAGTGCAGAAGGCACTGCTCTGTCTGCTTGGCTTTAGTCCCTCTCAATATTTCATATGGCTCTGGGCTCTGTGTCCTCTCTTCTGTGTAACCCCCCTCTCCTCTTCATCCTCTCCTCTTCCTCCTCACCCCAGTACCATTTGTGATCATGTCCTGTTCTGTGTTCTGTCTTCATCATCTCCTCTACATGAGGTGAGGCAGTTATCATTTTCAACATCACCAACATGTGTGTGGGAGTTTTTCAAACATATGATGAGAGACCCTTTATTTATCGCACTACAGGTACATTTCAGTGTTGCAATGGAAAGTACAAGAACAGCAGGAGGCTTATGTTTATGTTATAATTTCATTTGGAATGCAGAGTGAGCCTCACATGAGTCTCTCTTTTGGGTTGCTGGTTCAATGCTGAAAGCCAGTGTGTTTAAACCTAAAATGTCTCTCTCTGATCTGAATGGCCACTCCCTAAACCCCAGCCCCTGCACCAGTCATGAGTCGGTGCAGTGCTAGTGCAGCCTCTGCAGCTCAGGGAGGGAATTCTGGAGCATAAACAATCTGCATAAACATACAAGAAATTATATTCATTCCAAATAAATACATTTGTACTAGTTTTACAAAAGTGAAAGTCTACTTTTAAAATATTGATGTGTTTATCTGCCATAAGAGCATGACATGTGATACTGCTATTGTTTTTTGCCTTCAGCTGCCATATTGCTTCTGGTTGCTGATGTAAACAAACATAAACTCCAAAGGAAACATGCATATCATTCATCTTGTTCGATTAATAACCCGCTCTTTGGTTAAAGCCATATAAAACAGTTTGGTTGAATCTCTGCTCTCTGTCAGTGTGATTCTGCTCTAAAAAGCTCAGTCTCAGGAGGATTCAAACACCACAGGGAGCTGCTCTACATCTGATCCTCACATCCACACGTTACACTGAGGCTGCTCTGGCTCTCTCCTTCAACACCTGAAAACTCTGATATTAGACTGACCCTCCTCCAGGAAGTGCTCCTCTGGGGTTTTAAAGATGCTGTACCTGATTTTTATTAAAAACATGAAAAACACAACTAGATCCAAAGTTATTCCTCACTTACCTTACGTATTCTGAGTGTCCTAATTATTCACCGCAATGAGTTTATAAGCGCTTTTCACAATTTTCAGAGACCAGAGCGCAGTTTTGCCTAGATGGTAAAGCCAACAACGACTAGCATGCTAAAATGTGTTCCTGATTCCTGACAGTTACATGCCAACAATGCACAGCAGACTTATTTTGACCTCAAGCGCTGCTCATACAGTATTTCTGGACTGGGGCAAGACTCAAAAACAGATACAGGACCTTTAAAGTTCAGATACACCTTCATCAGAATCATCATGTCTGTACTTTTCAGCAGCTGATGTTATTAACCTCATTTACACTGCTTCACACCCTCAATGGCTGTTTTAATGTCTCCCCTGTGTTTTTAAATTCCATAAACCATAATTTACTGTCAGATCATATGCAAATGTATCTGTTTTAGAATTGGTTTCATTTTGACTTACGGTAATTGCATTCACCTTTTTGTTTTAATTTGGGTAAAGCCTTGTTTAGAGCTACTTTAGTCCAGGCTTAGTCCAGGTTTGATCCAGGTTTAGTTCAGGTTTAGTCCAGGTTTAGTCCTTGTTTGGATTGGTGAAACCTTTGTATAGACCTGGTTTCGATCTGGTGGTACTCAGAAAGTCAAATATTTTCTTAGTTGATACTTCACTTTCATATATTTAAATGCTAGCAGCTATTGTTTTTGCCTCATTTAACCTCAATTCTACACATTATTCAGTCCTCTCATGCTTCCTTTTCAGGTTAAGTGGGTTCTTGACTTGTTCTTAATGGATCTTATACTACAGCCTGAGAGGAGCTGTTACTGTTGGCTTCCTGTCATTAGCACAAATCATTTGGCTGCTGCTGGATCACGTTACGTAACGTGAAGACGTGGAGCTCAGACACAGCAGATGCAAAGTTCAAATCATGTGTTTGGAATGAAATGTTTAAAGCTGAAAATCCTGTTTGGACGACTGCTTTTCAAAGATAACAACATCTGACACCTCCCGGCTCATTCGAAACAGCAGAGCTCACAGACACACAGATGGTCTTCAGGAACAAGGAAATATATATATAAAATTGTTAGACAGAACCTGCATTTCGAAGGGGAATATTTGGAGATTGTGCTACAACTCAAACAGGTGCCAGAGCACTTAAAGCAGGGGTACCTGATAAACAAACTTTGAAAGGAGGAAGTAGTAAGAAAGTTGTACCCATAGTTCCTCTCTGTCTCACTCTTACTCTGGCCACGTTTACATGATGTTTTTTAATTCTGAATTAACTGTTCCAAATTCATTAGTTTGGAATTAAATTATTCTCCTTTGAGTTTACATGGAAATAATAATTCCGAATTGAGGTTTACATGGAAAACACATTAAAATCAGCTTTATTTAATTCTGCTCAACATCTGGGAGCCGGGAAGGCTTCTGATTGGACAGGGACACGAATGTATTTACGTTTTACCAGAAAACACACACTTCAGCTGCTACCGGCTTTTTGTCATCTCAGTTTGGTTAGTGTTTTTTATGTTTTCCATCCACTCTTTTCATTACTTGTAGTTCTTCCACCGCATTTATTAAAAAAATGGTTTCAGTTCCAACATTTGCTCCGGGCTGCCATCTTGCAGTGCGTCATCGGGTCAGAAGGACGACCCAACGAGCATGCGCTGAACGACTGGAATTATTTTTTAGCGGAATAAACGTTTACATGATCGAGGAATAAATTAATTTGGCTTTAAAATCAGAATAAACCACCCACTTAATTCGGAATTAAGTTTAAACCCGAATAATCATTTTCAGTAGGAATTAAGTGTTTACATGGTCTTTTTAAAACTAAATTAATTTTTATTTGGAATTAAATTACTTTTAATTGGAATTAAAGCTCTCATGTAAACGTGGCAAGTGTGTTCACGTGCAGGACTTTAGGGCACGTGTCCAGCTCCAGGACAGCTTCAGGATACCTTCAGGACAGCTCCAGGACAGCTTCAGGACAGCTCTAGGACAGCTCCAGGACACCTTCAGGACAGATTTTGAAGGGGAAGTGAAAAAGGGTGCAACACCATTGCGACCAATCAGCTCTTATCTCAAAGGGTCACGTAATAATGCACAATAATGCAGCCTTAAATTCCAGAATTACATTTGATGAAATGTTGTACAGTTATAATTACAGTGTGTAGCAGTCTGGTTTTGTCATAAATTCTTTACAAGTGGAACTAAACACTAAATCCAACTTTTTTCTCTACTAAATTGTGTAAATGGTGTTTTAATAGTATTATCTTCATATCATTTTTGGCCTCTTTAGTTTAAACTTGGTATATTTGTAGCTTTCTGGTCAAAAATGCCTAAATCTACGTTCATGCTGCCTCCAGTGGCCTATGTGATCTCCAGTAGTTGGTGACATCACGCAGCACTGCCCTGATTGCAGGTGTTTCTGATACAAACACCTGGCTGCAGGGGCGGAGTCTGAAGTGTGGATACCTGTTCGACCAATCACACTGTTCTTCATATGTCCATATGAGGAGCATTAGCAGCTCTGTTTGAAATGTGGTTGTGGGGGAGTTTAGTTGTTTTAAAGCAGACCTATTCTGCAAAATGGACTTTTCAGAGCTGTTAACCATGTTATAGTTGTTTCCCCTCACCATTTACTCACCTGAAGTTGTATTCGGAGTGATCTGTGCATGTTTGACTAATGTTTGAATGGGTGCTTGCCGTCACTGCTCTGTACTTTTGTTGTTCTCCAACTTTATTTTCTTAATCTGTGATACGTCATTTCGGTACAGATGAAACAAGAAAAATGCTCTGTGATGTGCAGCTTTCCATAGGTCATGACGTTTATGGCCACGTCAGCTCCATTGGATGCCACAGTTTTCTAACGCTGAAGTCAGCGCACTTGTTTATTTTATTAAGTTGTTTTAGATCAATATTGTGATTTAAAATGTCCAAATTATAAGATAATGATCCACAGGGGTCAGAGATTATAACTATATAGCAGACACAAGCACAATAGTTCTGATTTAAGTATTTCCTTGTAAAGTCCTGACACATGTCAGTCTGGTCACCACTCACTCTGTCACGCCTCGAGCCAAAACCAAACATCTCCGTCCAATCACATTTGTTTATTTCATTTGTTTATTTCAATATAATTTCATTACATTTCATCATCGCTCATTCTGCATGCCATGTGTATTCAGTATTGTATTGTATTGTGATGATCGTTCTGAACAATTTCATAAGTTTTGTTGCTTTTATAGTAAATCGATCTGTCAGAGGCTAGTCGCTGGCTAACCTCTGGCCTTTATCTCCACAGAGCTGCTCAGATTATGAGATTGTCAGGCGGTAATTGTTTCCACACACATCCATAATAGTGTGCGATCCAGGTGATAGACAGAGCCGCTCGCGTGACCATCTCTCTGAACACAGATCTGCTCCTCTGGAAAATCTGAGGCCAGGAGCTGGAATTGTGCTCCCACTTTTCCATTGTAGAAGTCTGGTAGAGCTGTGAATGGGATTTTAAGGTGAGCCTGTGTTATATATTATTTACACAGGCTAATATATTTAAGCCTATATATTTTGGCAGATGAAAAGTGAATTCTGCTAACTAAATCCGTGATCACTAATAACTCAAATCCAATGAACAAGGCTTTGTAAAAAATATACTTTTTGGTAACTAAATATGGGTATTATATTAAAGAGGGGGTACATATAGCATCAGGTTTGTGAAGTTGTAGTGTATTGTTTTGTATCATGCTTTTGTATATTTATGACAAATGTACAGCTAACCATAAAGAGGGTTTGACTAGGGTCCGGGAGAGATCGCTAGATGACTCAAACATGCATGGAGGATAACTAAAACCTCTTCAGACATGTTTTTGATGGGGAAACAACGTTATAACACGGTAGAAAGCTAAAAATAATACTCTTTAAATACATTTGCAAGGCATTTTGTGGACTAAAAACTTGAAGTCCTGTAGATCTAGACTAAAACTGCAAATCAGATGTCGATACTTTAGCTTTTTAAAATTTAGGTCATGCAGAGACTGAAAACAGCATTTATTTCTGTTACACACAAACGGTGTATGGTAAAAGATTATCCAAATGTGTTGTGTAACTGTTTTTATGATTTTGGGCTATCATAGTCCAAGTTGGCATATCGACTGAACCGATATCTAGGGGCCGATATCCAGTCCATCAAAATGTTCAATATTGGCGTCGATATCCAGTACCAGTATGGTATTGGTGCATCTCTAACTAAAATAAAATGAAACTCTAAAATGTGACGAGTGAATGAGGATCCTGCAGCTGTAGATTCCATAGGCATTTTCCATATCCTCATGTGGGCCTTTGTCTGGCTGAGTGATTTTGCACAGAGCTGCAGATCTGCTGCCGGTCTACAGATAATCAGTTCTATAAAGACATTTTCAAAGCTCCCACAGAAAAGGGCCAGTGTTGAACATTAGACATTTTACACAAATCATAAGACTTTATCAGATTTTAGTGACTTTTCTATTTTTTTTTTTCCAATAACATTCCTGCAAAAATGTGATGACAATAGAAGTGTGGATCAGGAGCAGACACAAGTGAAAGCAGAATACACTGAAGAGTGGGCGTGTTTACAACTCTCCATGTGCTGGAGTTTTCTGGGTCTGGTCTGGTGTCTAGGTTATCGCTGTAATACTCTGACAGTATCCAGTAGTGTTGTCTCGATACTAAAATCAGTGGTTTTGTAGGTTCCATAGTGGTCCATGGGTGTATACTGGTCTATGTGCTCTTATACTTGTTCTGATACAGCTCAACATCATTCTAAAGACATTCAGGAAAGGCTCATTTCTAAACCAAGCAAGCCATCTTCAGAACTGTCACCATATAACAGTTGTTGTTACTTCCTGTTCCTACAGTTCTGAGGATGGCTTGCAGCTATCAGCCGAAATATGTCAACAAGGTAAATACACTTTACTGTATTGTTTTAAAAAAGAACTCAAGAAGTTTAAGGTTTATTCCTGTGAATGGGACTTTTTTAGTATTGATACCTGCTCAAGTGATTATCTAGTTTCGATATTAGTTTTAGTATCGAACACTTTGGACTTTTTCAATATCACCACATGAAGCATCCAGTTGAAAATATGAGGATTTGGCAGTATCTCTGGTCTCTCTCTCTGCCTCTTCCTATGAAATCATCTGTCTGCAGCTGGACTAGTGTGATAGAGAGAGAAGAGGAGAAGGAGAGAGAGACGAGGAGGAGGAGGAGGAGGAGGAGAGAGGCTAGGTAGATACTTCACACTTACAGGGAGAAGGAGAGAGAGAAAAACATAAAGGGAGAAAGAGAGAGAGGCTGGCAGAGGCAGACACTTCACACTGAGAAAGAGGGTGTGGAAAGAGGAGAAAGACAGAGAAGAAGGAGAGAGAGAGGATAGAGTGATTTTATTATCATTGTCATAGAAAAACAACAAAAGGCACTGGCAGACACTTCACACTGAGAGAGAGGGAGTGGAGAGGAGAGAACAAGAGAGGGGGGAGAGAAAGAGAGAGAGGAGAGAGAGAAAGAGAAGAGAGGCTGGCACTGGCAGACACTTCACACTGAGAAAGAGGGAGTGGAGAGAAAGATAGAGGGGGGTGACAGAGAAAAGGAGAGAGGAGAGAGAGTGAGAGAAAGAGGAGAGAGGCTGGCACCGGCAGACACTTCACACTGAGAGAGAGGGATGGAGAGGGAAGAAAGCAGAGGATATGATAGATAAAGAGCTAGAAGGAGAGGGGGCGGGGGTCCGGATGTTCCCCCTCATGGTCCCCTCAAAGACTGTGGTGGTCTCTGTTTGGTTCTGATTTGGTTCTGATCTGAACCTGTTTTGCCTGGCTAAGTCCTCTACTTTAGTCCTGGTTTGACGGCTCTTCCAGCTTCTTCTGACCCTGGCTCCCATTGACTTACATTGGAATATTGTGGCCCCTCTCTCTGTAACTGCTGCTGTGAGCCTCGTCATTTTGGTCTTAAATGTTCGTATTAACCTGCTTTTTTTGTGCTATTTTGCCCATTAAAAAAATCCTATTCATAATATCGAGCCTGACTCCAAATTCACCCCTGTGACCGTCAGCATCGTGAGCTTCATTTGGGTGGAGCTGAACGCTGTGGGTGATGTCACACTTGCTTAGTCCACTTCTTTATTGGTGGTTTTCAGATTCTAGAATGTGATAATGTCATATTTCCAAAGGGGGGGCAAGAGACAGTTTTTCCTATTGATTACGTTGTACTTTACCATGAAATAATGAAAAGGTAAATCCCCAAATATGGAACGTCGTCATTTCAACTATTGACTAGACCCAAGACCATGCAACAGTAAATTACAACAAAAATCTGCAGTTGAACAATATTTATTATAACTGTATCTGTATTAAATAATATTGGCCTATAGAATGTTGTGATCTGAAACCAGGCAATACAGTCTATGGGTGGGACCAAATGCCTAAACTCCGCCCACAATCACATTTCAAACAGAGCTGCTAAAGTGGGCAGGACCTGGAGGAGGGGCGGGGTCTGGGGATATAAGGAACAGTGTGATTGGTCTCACAGGTATCCACACTTCAAACTCCGCCCCTGCAGCCAGGTGTTTGTATCAGAAACGCCTGTAATCAGGACAGTCCTTTGTGATGTCATATAGTACTTGAAATAGTGGCCATTGGAGCCAGGACACACTCAGGTTTTTACTGTTTTTGACCAGAAAGCTGCAAATGTGCCTAGTTTGTGCTAAAGTGGCCAAAAATGACTAGACATTTGATCATCACGCCTGGGGTATTCTACATGTATGTCTATGGCAGAATGTTCAGCAGTTTTCATGGTGGCACAACGCACACATTAGTCAAAAACGCTTTTTAAAAAGCTCAGATTAAAGTGTAACTTGAGTAAAAGACCTTCAGTCAGAGCTGTGCCTGCAGATAGCGTCACACCCCCAGGGAATGTTGATGACATCAGCTGCAAAGTATCAATCAAAACATCAATTACAGTTCTATACTATTGGCAAAAAAGTTTAACAATACTATTTTGTTCTTTTATTTTTGGTGAAGAATTAGTAAAAGTACATTTATATCTCTCAGCTCCCACATGTAGAGCGCACTGGACGTGAGGTTTTTCTGTAGTTCTTGTCCACCACATGAGACAGTGATTCTAACTGTGTCTGTGTACAACTGATGATTGACAGCTCCCTCTCTGCTGCAGTAGGGGGCGCTCAGATGGAGGGAGGGCTTTACTTCCTCTGTTGGCGCTCACATAAAGAAAACTGGATTGAAAACATCTGATTGGTGAATGTGATGCAGAGAGCCCGTTCTCAAAACTCTGGCACTGTAGTCCACTTCCTGGTAGCAGAGTGGTTAGCCTTCATGTGTATGTTATCCTTGTGTTGGCTATGAAGGACATCTTTGTTATATGATTTCCTTTTCATACTTGTTTAGTTACTTATTGCATGTCATTCCTCCTGTGACACTATTTTCTGATCTGTTATAATGTTTCCTCATCACAAACAGACCTGGAGTTGTGTTTTGTTTCATTCACACATGTTTAACACACAAACCCTGCAGATTCTTTCTGAGTTCTTCTCTCAAATTGAAAATGCTCTGTTCCTTGTCCTCCGCCTTCACTAGAAACATTTGTATAATTTCATCGCTGGAATTGTCTGTTTTTACTGAACTAGGTAAGGTAAAAGGTAACTGTTAAAGGTTGTATAGAGGAACGAGAAATCCAGCAACTGTCCTTTTTCAAATGTTGCGCATGTGTGAAACCACCCCCCTCCTCCACAGCTCCCTCGCTCGCCAGAATCGCTGTTACTGCTGTAACTTCTCTGTATGTTTTCAAATCATAAGCAGAAGTTTCCTGTCCAGACGTAATTTAGTGACCAACGCGTCAGTCTTTAGACCCTCTGCTTCAGTGCACGCCATCGCTGGAAGGAATCTCAGAAAATCACCTTAGTTTGGTTTCGCTCCTTATCCCCTTCTCTTCTTCTTTCAACAACCTCAAAAACAGACTTTCTTTTGTAGCTAACTTGTAGTGGATTCTTGTCTGCCATCGCAACAAACTTTGTTCAAACTGCGAGGAAGCTACAGTTGGAAAAAGCCGCTAAGAACCGCTGTGTTGGTCGAGTAAATGGCGTCTTGCGTATGTGGAATGCGTGAGAGGTGAAAAATAATGAGATAATGAGGTAGCCTCGTTATCTATTGGCTAATGTTTATCTGGCCCCACCACGTCCACAGTTGATGGATTCTTTTTTTTTTTTTTTTTTTTTTTTTTGGGGGGGGGTCATCATAATTAGGGCTGCTGCATCTCTATAATGCTATCATTGACAATTTGAAGCAAATAAAATCCTCCATACAACCTTTAATTTGAAAACTACTGCTTCATGACATCACAAGGTGGAACAGAGCATTTTGAGCTTTGGAGATGTAGACAGACTAATAATAAAGAGCTACTCAAACATGTGTGAGTGAAACAAAACAACTCTAGGTATGATTTTGAGGAGGGAACAACATTCTACATGGCTTAAAGCTCACAAGAGTCCATTTTGCATAATATAAGACCTTAAAGCTGAAGGCAGAACCAATGTGACTCTATAATCAGATGCCCTCCCTGACCCAACCCTTCCTTTATTTACATGGCTCCAGTCAGCTGTCAGTTGTGCATGTTGTTATTGATGTTGGACATGTTTTGTGTTTGTGTGAGAGTCAAACTCATGACCATCTGGGAAACATTGAACACAAAGCACCGAGTATTGTATGTTCTGTCTAAATAACAAAATGGCCACCGGCTCTGACTGTTGGAGCAGTTTGATTTACAGCAGCGTGTGAGTGAAGACAGTCTGCTTTCTCTTACTGACAAACATAAGAACATAAGATACTGCTCCTCAGGCATCAGAACCGGGTTTAGAATCATGTCTCGTGGTTGTAAGAGTGAGCAGTGTTTCTTAAAGAGGGTTATTTTACTTCTATGGGGTATTAACTCTCAGCACATTACATATTTCCTTCATCCTCACCACCAGCCTTCCTTTGTCTGCACTAAGTCACTTTCCCTTCAGAGCACTATCGCGACACAATCAGCATGCATTCTGCTATTGAAACTACTGCACTTCAGGTTTGTGAAGTTGTAGTGTACAGTTTTGCATCCTGCTTTTGTATATTTATGACAAATTGCTGTGCAGGAGCATGGGTTACAGAGGCTTATGGTGGACTCGTACAGCTGTAAGTAGGGGTGGACTAGGCCTGGGATAGATCTCTAGATTACTCAAACATGAGTGGATGACATCTTCAGGCATGTTTTTGAAAGCTCCAAAAAAAGTATTTTGCATAACAGCCCCTTTTTAAGGATGTACTTGCAAATATATGACAATAAAACTTACAATGAAATATTTTCCCGAAGTTTTCAGACCTCTATTTAAAAAGACATATTGTGCTTGTGTTTGGTATGTAGTTAGAATTTATGACACCCGTGGACCATTCTGTTATAATTTGGACATTTTAAATCATAATATTGATCTAAAACGACTCAATAAAAGAAACAAGTGCGCTGACTTCGGCATTAGAAAACTGTGGTGTCCAATGAGAGCAGATGTGGCCGTAAACGCCATCACAACAAAGCGCCGCATGGGCCCCTCATATGGATATCTGCATATCACACTAGAACAGAGGATTTTTTTCATTTGGACCAAAATGATAACACGACTCTGCCCAATTTTCGTGTATCACCCATTAAGAAAATCAAACTGCAGAAGGAAGTGTGCACGTCACAGTGGAAGTACCGGTGGAGGTCGGGGGGTAGATCGGAGCAATGACGTCTTGAACACAGCAGACAAAAGATGAGTTAAACATGCACAAATCACTGTAAATACAACTTCAGAGGGTCAATGAGAAGGAAACAGAGTTTGCAGAATAGATCTGATTTAATACATGACTGAACTGGACAGGACTGGAAGACACCAGGAGGAGAGAAAGAGGGAGGAGGAGGAGGAGGAGGAGGAGGAGGAGGAGGAGGAGGAGGAGGAGGAAGAGGAAGAGGAGGAGGAGGAGGGGGTGTCTGGAGGCCAAGTGTAAAACAGTCAAGAAAGCGTGAGTGAGAGAGGAGCCTGCAGCATGAAGAGAGACACACAGGGGGAGGTGTGTGAGGAACAGTGAAGAACAGAACAGACAGAAGATCAGACAGAGGAGTGCATCCTCTGGTCTACACTCTGCAGCCTGTGGGGAGAGATGGTTTAACACCTGGGACCAGGAGGAGAGGAAGAGAGGAGAGAGGGAGCGGGGGTGAAAAAGAGTAGAAGAGAGAGGAGGGGGAGAGAGGAGAGATGAAAGACAGAGGGAGAAGAGGAAGAGAGGTGAAAGAGAGTGGAGAAGAGAGACAAAGAGCGAGGAAGAGAAAGAGAAAGGGGGGCAGGTGAAAGAAAAGATGAGAGAGGAAAAGGAAGAGAGATATAGAAAGGGGGCAGGTGAAAAATAGAGGAAGAGAGAGGGAGAGAGAGGGAGAAAGAGTAAAAGAGAGGAGTCAAAAAAGAGAGAGAGGAAGAGCTCAGAGAGGAGGAGGGGGAGTGGAGGAGAAGAAAGAGGAGGAGAGAGTAAAAGGAGAAGGGGGAGAGGAGAGAGGAAGAAAGAGTGGCGATAAAAGAGGAAGAGGAAAGATGAGAAGAAAGAGGGGGAGGAACAAAGAGAGGGGGACAGAGGTGAGAGCTTGGGGAGGCAGGAGAGAGAGAGGAGAGGAAGAGAGAGAGCGGAGGGAGAGAGGTGAGAGACAGGAGGGAGGAGGGAGTGGGTTTTGAGGCCAGAGGAAAGAGCTGCTAAAACACAATCACACTTTTAGGAGACAAAGGCAGGAAAGGAGAGCCAGGTTCCACAGCTGTGAAGAACAAAGCCAGGGCAGCCTCAGACTATTGTGTTTTACTTTGGACTGTAACAGATTTTAGTTTCAGATGCTATCACAGCATTCAGGCTAATAATATTTCACACAGATGGGTTTGCTCAAATAAATATCGTTAAACTGCAGATTTGTGTTGTTTCATCGAGTTCTAGACTCTAGTCACTATAGAAATGATCAGGTTTCACTTTTGGATGTTTCTTATAACATTAATGAGGAAAAACTGTCTCCATCTGTGAATATGACATCATCATATTCGAGAAAATGTTATGGATGTCATTGATTTGCCTAAAATGTTGAGCAGTAAAAATACATGTTTTTTCAGTAAATACAGAACACAGAACAGCAGTTGCCTCAGATCCAGTTTACTCACTTCTTCAGTACTTTACACAGATGTGAGTCTGGTCACAGTGAATCTCCCAGAGTTCAGATGGGCCTGATTGACAGGTGGGAACATCCATATCCAAATCTGTGGCTGCTTATGAGGAAAAAAGAAACAATAATCGCAGGGGGACTGAAAAACATGCCAGATTTCTGCAGAATCAATGAACAAAGCACTAAACTCTGTTCATCTCAGGTCAGAGGAATTTGATTGAAAATGATGCTCCTTCGTTTCACATGTGTCACTGAAACAAACTGATTGGACGGTCACATTTGGTTCTGCCTCAGGACACGACCAGACTGATGTCCATGTGTGTGAATAATACACACAGTCTGCACTTACCAGGAAATAACAGTAGAAATACTCCTGGTATCAAATAGCAATTATTCATTTGTTTTTATTCTGTTCAACATAGGACTGTCAAAAGTATTGAAAATCAGATACTAATCAATACTAAAACTGGTATTGAAGCTAGATATTCATTTGAACAAATTTCAATACTAAACAGGTCCCATTGACAAGACAGAAATGAACCTTTCCTGAATGTCTTTAGAATGATGTTGAGCTGTATCAGAACAAGTATAAGAGCACATAGACTAGTATAGGCCCATGGACCACTATGGAACCTACAGGACCACTGAGGGAGTACACACATATAAGACCACATGGGAATAGAAAAGAAATTTCATATTGAAAATGCCATTCTAGTGTCTAAATAAAAAGTTTTATTATTACTATTATTATCATTGTGGGATCAGAATCATTACTGAGTCTGTTCCTTAGTATTGTGAACCACTTCTCTGCTTATTCACATAACAACAATAATGCCTTTGGTGTCAATTAAACATAGCATTTCTCTTTTCAGTATTAATCCCCATAATCTTAGTTCCCACTCTCTTTTGCATATGGTCCTTAGGCTGGTGCTACTGCGCACTGACTAGAGCCCTTCAGACTCTTGTGTGAACACAGAGGCAGAGACAGAGAGGGGGTACAGACAGGAGGAGAGCGCAGGAGGGCAGGGCACCGCCGGAGAACATGTGGGAGTCTGCTCATCCCAAACAAGCCCCGGGTCGATGGTCCAGGGTCCGGGCTCCAGGCTGGGAAAGGAAGTGTCATGAATGGGACTAACACTGAGAGGGCCGTGTGCGTGCTGGGACCAACAAGAGGCAGGGAGGAGAGGAAGGAAAACAGAAAGAAGAGAGAGGAGGGGAAGGGAGGGAGAGACGGAGCGAGAGAGAGAGAAGGGAAGATAGACAGAAAAAAGAGGAAGAGGGGTATGGAGAGCGGAAAGGAGAAAGCTAGAAAAGAGAAAGAGACTGGGAGAAAGGGATGGAGAGAGAGGTAGGGATAAAGAGAGTTGGTACAGAAAGTAAGAGAAGAGACAATGTGGAAGAGAGAGAGATTAAAAAAAGAGATAGAAATTATATTTAAAGGTCCTATATTACACAAAATTGACTCTTTAAGCCATGTTCGAATGTTGTTTCCTCATCAAAAACAGACCTGGAGTTGTGTTTTGTTTCATTCACACATGTTTGTTTATTATTAGTCTGTCTACATCTCCAAAGCTCAAAATGCTCTGTTCCACCTTGTGATGTCATGAAGCAGTAGTTTTCAAATTAACAGCTCCTTTTACCTTTAGTGCAGTAGTGTTTTCTGTTTGAGAGAACAACTCAGTCTAACACACAGCCTGCAGGGTTTGTGTGTTAACACAATATGGGATATTATAGAACAGAGAATAACGTGTGTAGAATCCATAGCAAAGGGAGAAATTTTATTTGTTAATTTAACTCTGTCCAGTTGACAAATTAAATTTCTCCTTTTGCAACAGAGAATAACGTAATATTGGGCCCTTCAGAGTTTGTTTATGTTTGAAATGCAAACACAGCACATTTATTTTAGATTTAATCTTTTTATATTGTATGAATATTCTGACTTTTTACTTGCGTGTACAGCACAACTTGTGAGAGAAAGGACAGGGCTCCTGCAGCATCTTCAACTGGAGTGGGTGGGAGGGGCCAGTGGGCGGAGTTAAGACCAGGGGGAGGGGCCTGTAGCTGAGGAGAGAGAGAGGGAGAGAGGGAGGAGGAGGAGGAGTGCACACAGTCACACACAGGAGCAGCAGAGACGGAGAGAGCGTCCTGGGACAGCTTTGACCAGAGGAGTGCATGTGGGACGAGGAAGGAGAGGACCGCGGAGAGGACACAGGGAGGGCATCTGGATTTATAACACGGAGGCAGAGGGGCAGAGGCTGGGACGGGCCGGGCTGGAGTGTGTGTGAGAGGAGAGAGAAGAGCAGAGGGAGAGGCAGCATCAGTGTGGCTCTGCTGTGAAGGTAAGGGCAAGGCTTAAAGTGCACATGGCAGGTTAAGACTAATTTCACTAAAACACTGTAAGCATCATATTTTAACCAAATATTTTAGATTTTCCTAACAATTCTTGCCTAATTTTTCACTTTTTTTTTTTTTAATTTTGGTTTGGAAGTTTACAATTTTATTTCCTGGTTAGACACTGGCAGCAAATAAGACATACACTATGTAGAGGTAATTCCATAACTGTTACCTAGCAACCATAATGTAAACAAGGGCCAGTTTACACAATAACTATTATTAGACCAATAAAAACAAATTACACAACAACTTTATTTACTTAAAGGTCCAATATTATACAAAACTGACTCTTGTGAGTTTAAAGTCATGCTGTTACCTCATCAAAAACATACCTGGAGTTGTGTTGTCCATTATTAGCCTGTCTACAAAGCTCAAAATGCTCTCTCCCACCTTGTGATGTCATGAAGCAGTAGTTTTAAAGTTAGCAGCTGCCTTTTACCTTTAGTTCGGTAGAGATCTGCAATTCCAGGGCTGAAATCATCCAAATGAGTCTAGTGAAGGTTTATGAAGTCAGAAAATAGGGTAATATGAAACCTTTAAATGAAGCTTTAAATTGTCAGAAAAAACGCCTTCTTTGTGCGTACATTTTGTATGGAATCTTCAGTATTGATGGCATAGGTAGAGGGATTCTATTGTAGTACTCACTGGTAGGCTACTTCCTCTGTTTTTTTCTTACTTTTCTTCTCAACTTTTCTTCTGCTACTGCCACTTCACTGGTGCAATATTGTGATACATATTTAGCACCGGTACTATCCACCAAACTAAGTCACAATTAGAAAAACATGAAACCTGTCATTATACACTGTAAATCAGCCCTATTCCACAAAATCAACTTTTCAGAGCTTTTGTTATATGTTATAGTTGTTTCCTTCTCATTGACCCTCTGAAGTTGTGTTTGGAGTGATTTGTGCATGTTTGAGTCATCTTTAATCGCTTATTTTCAAGACGCCATTTTGCTGATTAACTCCCGTTTTCACCTCCTCTGACACACACGGCCACTGTGACGTACGCTCTTCGTTCTCCAATTTTATTTTCTTAATCGCTGATACTCGTAGGATTCAGCAGCGTCGTCATTTTGGTACAAATGAAACCAATCCACGGCTCTCTAGGGTGATGTGCAGATATCCCTAGGAGGGGCCCAAAGCATGCGGCGCTTTGTTGTGGTGGCGTTTAAGTCAGCGCACTTTTCTTTTATTAAGTCGACACGACATGTAAACAAACAGGGCTGTGCGGCAACACCATTGGCCACGGCCCAGCCGCGCAGGTGTGAACATGGGCCACAGAACCCCAGGCAACTGCGCCCAAGCACAGCACGGCCCAAAAGTCCCAGTGCGAGTGCGCCCCCTAGTACAGCAGGTGTTGGGGCAAACACAGTGGCGCTAACTGGAGATTACTGGACGTCCCTCAGTAATGAGGGTCCCTGAAAACATTGATCCGTCTTGCCGACGACGGCGTTGCCGACGTATAATCTTAGACGTCGAGCCGACGTCTACACGACGCAACGCAACGTCGAACCGACGTTGTTTGAAGTTCGCGATTTTTCGGTATTCCGTCATATCTGACACAGGTTAACGACGTTGGCGCGACCGTCGAGCCGACGTTTGTAATGACAATTCGTTTCAATAGAGCTCCGGGAGATGACGTCACGCTATCCCAGCATGCACCACCGGGCGCCATCTTGGCAGGAATTATTGTAAACAAACTAACTAACTAGCCTACAAAACTTCCAGCTTACAACGATGGTAGACTCGTGCTGTGCCCCTGGATGTACAAACCACCGAGGACAAGTTAAAGATAAAGCCTTTTATCGCATTCCCAAAGATCCAGCTCGGAGGGGAAAATGGATTTCTGCGATAAAACGGACAAGAAGCGCGCTGAAGAAAACCGAGCGTTGGAACCTGTCACCTAATGGATTTCGCTTGTGCAGTGACCATTTCATATCAGGTAATTTCACGTAAACATTATACATTTAATATTATCTTAAATGGTGCTGATAGTTATTGTTTTGGACAATAAATATCACCGACTAAACTGGGTGGATTGTATTTCAGTCGGACGAGCCGAAACGTCCTCAACCTAATCTACCAACCCAGTCTAGTTGGCGATATAAACCTCACTATGGTGGTTAATGTCCAGACCTAAAAACGTATTAGCTAATGGGTTGCATTCATGTGACATCACAACATTTTAAACTGCCTATATCATTGAATAGTGAATATTTTTTCTCAGTGTAATCTTAGTGGTTTCTTTACTTAACGTTACTTATTTTGTGTCCTAGGTAAAAAGAGTGACAACCCGCTTTCACCTGACTACATCCCATCGGTTTTCAAGTATGTGCCGTCACCCGTGAAAAGTGCTAGATTACTCACTGAATATTGACTAATTATCCATTTTCCAACTGGATTTTGTCCCACGTGGTTTATCGGCTTGTATTTGAAATTCACTTTAGATATATTGTCTAAGATTTGGGTTCGTAATTTTGGTTGTTATTTTGTTAGTAATTCCATCCAGTGCTGGCACACGCACGGTGTATGCATAGTTAGGGTGTGTTTAGTTGATAAAAGTATGAAAATATGCTATGTTTTGGTGCTATGATTTCTCATGATTGTTCAGGTATGTTTTGACATGTTGTTAGTATTTTATTTTTACATTCAGAAGTTGATCTCATTACATTTATTTCCATCTACTTATATAGGTACACAGAAACTTGTAGTGCATTTTAATGCATTTGAAATGTAGTTCTGTTGTAAATCGGCCTTCAGCAATATATTTTGGTAACATTTTTTGTACATTGTAATTAAGAACCACCCTTGAACATTATATTTTGATAATATGTGTGTACATGAATTCAAGTATTATCAATAAATGTTGCAATACTGCAACAAAACCTACATGCACTGTTCACCTGTGATTACTTTCCATAAAGTATGCAATTTAGTAGTACAATATATACAGTATATAAAAAGCCTAATTAATAGTTGGGTAGACGTTGGGCCAACGTCTGTCCAACCGTCTTTTGATGACGTTGGCCCAACCACTTGCCAATGAGCAAAATGACGTTGGCCCAACGTCAACTGCTAACGTTGGCCCAACGTCAACTGCCAACGTCCAGCCAACCGTCTTTTGATGACGTTGGCCCAACCACTTGCCAATGAGCAAAATGACGTCGGCCCAACGTCAACTGCTAACGTTGGCCCAACGTCAACGGCCAACGTCTAGCCAACCGTCTTTTGATGACGTTGGCCCAACCACTTGCCAATGAGCAAAATGACGTTGGCCCAACGTCAACTGCCAACGTTGGGCCAACGTCAACTACCAACGTTGGCCCAACGTCCACACATACGTTGGCCCGACGTAGGGCCAACGTCTGAAACTGACCTATTGAATGTTGGCAAGACGTTGGACCAACGTCTATCCAACCGTCTTTTGATGACGTTGGCCCAACCACTTGCCAATGAGCAAAATGACGTCGGCCCAACGTCAACTGCCAACGTTGGCCCAACGTATACACATATGTTGGCCCAACGTTGGCATGACGTCGTCATGTTATCAGGGGTCACAGCACATTATTTCACCCACAGTGGGAACTTCAGTCACTTTGACTGTGATGAAGACAGAAGAGAAGCACTTCACTGACATGGTTGCAGAACACTTCATGAAAGTGGAGCATGAGAGTGGAACATCGAACACAAAGTTGTCTCACTGACAATTGTTATGGTTTGCAATAAAAAAAAAAAAAACATTTGCACAAAGCAAGGATATTTACTTTTCTATGTTGATAAGAGTATTAAAATGATGATTCAAGGCACAAAAATGTGCAATTAATCGCGAGTTAACTATGACATTCATGAGATTAATCACGATTCAGTATTTTAATTGATTGACAGCACTATTTTAAATACTTTACAGGAAGGCGATATAATTGAGTTAAATATATATCAGCCAGGTGGTAATTGTGTTAACTATATGGAAACTGAAAAGACAGAGAGTGTTTCTGAGTGAGTACTTAGTGTATAAAGCACGTACTAAGATGATCATTTAAGTACAATATCATCCTTTGCTAAAGACACAAATGAAAAGTGTGAATGGGAAGAAAAATGCTGAGTTCAGATGGGCATGATTGACAGGTGGATTAGTCAATCAGGGACACACATACTCCGTCTGCATGAAAACAAATATGGCTGCTTATGAGGAAAAAAGAAAGGAAAAAATATACACTGACAGCCTTTGATTTGCTGGTGATTTGCACATGTGTGAGATGAGTCCTGGGTCAGTGTAGGCGTGTCTCCCTGCAAGCTCCACAGTCTCGTGGTGGACTTCTGCATTATTGTGTGGTGTCTTCAGGCTCAGTCGTTCTTCTGCTCATTAGTTCCAGGCTCAGGCTGGAGTCATTCAAAGACATTTTTAGAACAGACTCAGCCCAGTGCTTCATATCTGCGGGCAGGCCTCCTCACGATCTACATTATCTATAGTACTATTGTATACAGCAATAAGCAAATGGAGTGAAATCCTCACCCCAGAATATCTATGCCCGGAATTCTGAAGTTCTCAAAATGTCCTCTGCAGTGAATGGTGCTATTGTGAGGAGACATTTTGTCCCTCCAGCCCCTCTGTCCTCTGTGCTCTGTCTTGTGTCCAGCTCTCTGTATGGGACATGTGTTTGTGTGGCTTTGGGGACAACATGTCATATAGTACTTTGATGTAGGGCAGCTGAATCGATTAGTGGATTAGTTGTTTAGATGGTGAAAGGCCTGTGAATGTGAGATTTGTCCTAAATTGTGTCCAGGTAAAGCTGAAGTGAAGCTACTTGAGGACATCCTGTACATATTTCCTGCGTCGTTTCTAATTCCTGATCTGTGATCAAACCTGTTCTGAAGCCTGTGTATAAAACCAGTTAACAAATATTTGATTACTGACATAGTTGACAACAATTTCAATAATGTATTAATAATGTAATGTAATGTATTCATTTAAGTCCTACTCTGATGTTTTACTCAGACTACACTGGTCCAGCTGAGACCGCAGTTAGGACCAGTGTTACCCCAGTGTTATGGTAAATCATACCTGATTAAGGGCACAGAGGGAACAGGATGGGAATGGAATAGAGAAATATAATCTTTTTATAACTGTTTGTATATAGATTGCACTATTTAATTATTTTACTAATTATATATTTATGTATTTGTATATTTGTATTCTTTTACATATATATATATTATATAATAGATGTTTTATTTATATATTTACATTTCTTTCACTCCCTGTACATAAGAGCTACCTGATGTTGTAAATATGTTAATATTTATTGTGATTTTATTTTTTATTTACTTATTGTTCTGAGTGTTTGCACAATTTTTCACAACTTTTTGCACTATACTGTCCCCTGACTGTGAGCTTCTGTCACGAGTGAATTTCTCCTCTGTGAGATCAATAAAGTCTTGTCTTATCTTATCTTATCTTATCTTATCTCTTATTTATGCTATTTTTATATTCTGTGTTCTGTCTGTGTCAGGGAGTGCACATGGAAATTAGTTTCGATAGCTAAAGTCTGGTACAAAGCATCTCTTTAATGTTTCTTTGATTAATGCTCCTGTACATGGTCCCTGCCAAATAAACTAAACTAAAAAACATAGGAGGGGCCCACAGTATGCGGTGTTTTGTTGTGATGACGTTGACAGCGACGTCAGCTCCCAACACGACTTTTATTAAGTCATTTTAGATAAATATTGTGATTTAAAATGTGCAAATTAAAACATAATGATCCACAGGTATCATAATTTATAACTATAGAGCACACACAAGCACAGCAGGTCTTCTTTCAATAGTTCTTCTCATGTCACCATGTGGACTTGGACTAGTACTACTTTAAACTACAAAAAATATTCAGAAGATGTACACATTTGTGCCATTTATTTTTTTTTTCAGTAGCCAACTAATAGCATGTTCAAATGAGGATCTACAGTAGTTTCAATACACGTGTTAGTATTGATGAGTACCAGGGTTTTATTATTTTTGACAAACCTGACTCACTTTTGTTTGCGTGGTCCAGTATTGATACTTTGCGGCTGATGTTTTGTTTTAGGCTTTATTACACAAGTTAGACTTTAATCTAAGCTTTGTTTTAACACAATGTGAACAGAAAGAGATGACTTAGTTGAAACTACAACAAGTGATCTGATTTGTGCTGTTAAATAAGTCTTTCACACAAAATTACAGTCACAAGCTAGTTAGCATTAGCAACAGTTTTTCAGTTAGTTACGCTCACCTTTTTGTGTAAAATCAAACTCCTAAACAGGACCAGGAACGCTCGTATTGATCACAGGCTCCTGAAAATGTGCTGTTTAAATCCATTTTGTATTCTTTCTTGAGTTTTAAAAAAATATTTCGTGCATTGTGTCACCATGATAATGTGGTGTATTGTTATTCTTAGTATATTCTTTTATTTTGTTCTTAGTTAGATTTTTGTTTCATTTTTGCACCAATTCCAGTTTTTTATTGAATGTTATTTTCTTTTGTCATAAACATAAAATTGCTTTCGGAATGTTTAGCAGCATTTTTCGAATTGTGGCAGTGTTTGACCTTTATTAAAAATCATACAAATCATAGAAGCCACGGCACTGGTCTGAGCCTATGGAGCGCGCTTGAGGTTTTATCATAAGAATCACTGCAATTAGAAGTCCGTCAAATGACATGTTTCACCAACTTTTCCACATATTTTAGATTTTGTACCACCAGACACTGTGTATACCTTTTATACAATATAAGAAATAAGATTTTTATAGCAACAACTTTCACCATATTAAATATATAGCCGTTGTAGTGTGCCCTCAAGTGGCCCCTTACGTATACTACACTTCTATTCCGATTAACAATTTAAACCAAAATCCACGGATCACATTTATACATAAAATCTGTAATATCGTCACCAGATTCATACAATGTATATATTTTGATACAAATCTTTGGTTTAAAAGGAAACCATAGCAACTGGAATATTAGCCAAATATGGTTGCGATACTTTTCAGAATCTAGAGCTCAATGAGACACCTGGTCCCATTGGAGACACAAGGAAAGTCCGCATCCTCGTCGGCACCACTTTTAGGGAAGTACTGCCGAATATGGACACAGGACTGAGGAAACAACTTCAGCACTAACCAATGGGTTAAGACTCCCAGTGGAAGCACCAATGTACCTTTGTACCCCTACTTCAACAACAGATTCAGCTCAGCTTGGACCACAGCCAGTTTAACCGCTACATAGGAGTTTTTATAAAATGCTGGAAAACAAGCCCCTATTGCCACAAATATTGCCTATATACAATATATATACTATGTAGAGAGAGTCACAGGAACACCTCACTTTTTCACTTCAAGCATTAACAACATATTTGAGGTGCAATCACGTGAAAAGTGTGTCAACAAGAGCAACTATAACAGGTTCTTACCGTATCTACGGTCGCATGCACACTACAATCAGATTACTATTGGATTTCTAGACTTTAGAAGATTTAATTGACATGTGTTTACATGTTACATGTTATTTGAATAATCTGCAAAAATCTGGTATTAATCAGTGTAAAAACCCAAAGAGACAAGATGCCCGTCCCATAAAGACCTTCAACAGGCCTTCAAGCCTCAAGCTTCAGTCCTGGTGGAGATCTGATGGACTAATGTTGCAACAAATTTAAGTGTGAATAAACTGAGTAAAGCAATGTTTGTCTTTCACGTCTGTCATTCATTTCATTCAGTTCACTTGAAAGCTGCGTTTATTTAAAAACAGAAATCTTACTCAGTACAGCAGTTTATTTTAAGAAAACAGCCAGCCAGTTTGTCTTTCACGTCTGTCATCCATAAACTCACGGAGGTGCATGTATCACAGCAGGACTCATATCTGCTTCACTAGTGCCGCTGGACTTCTTTTCTCCTCTAAAAGCGTTAGCTCTGCTGCGCATCATGTAAACAAACAGTGCCGTGTGATGACGTCATCGGGCCGTGGCCTGGTTCAGTTGTGCAGGTGTGAGTGTGGGCCATAGAATCCACAGCAATTGTGCTTGAGCACGGCGCGGTTCTAAAGTCCTAGTGTGAGTGCACCCTTAAGCAAGATGAGTAAACTAGAAATGAACCTTTACTAGGCTCATAGACACACACATATACATGTCTATGACTAGGAGGGCGCAAAACAAACATAATGGCCACTGGACTTGAGGATCATTATTATACGATTAAACAGCTTTTTGTACCTCGCTGCGGCAGTTAGGTATTCAGAGATTCTCAAAAATGTTGGTGAGAAGATTCTTTGCTCAGCACCAACTCAGGCATAAAAGACATTTATCAGACGCAGAACTGGAAACTGCTATAAGTGCAACATTTTGGTTTTTGAGACAAATAATGAAGAAAACTGTTGTTTTTTTTGTTTTCTTATTTTTGGTTTTATTTTGAAAAATGAATGAATGATACGCAGATTGATCCACACAATTTATTATTTTTAAATGATGTCTTGTGGAAATTGTGTTTTGTTCCACCCCCAACAAATTCAATTATATCTGAGAATTTAAAAAAAAAAAAAAAAAAGAGCTCATTTGTGAACTTAACTGCAATGTTAAACCTATGTTCTGCCAATGGGAGGACACCAGGCCATGCATTCCCAAACAGAAATCATGACTGCCAAGATGTAGGGTTATGATAGTTAGAAATGTACACAGAAATGGGTAAGTAAGCATTAAACAATGAGCAGCTGTGAATTGCATGTTCCTTCACACGTGTGTAATACTCCTACACACACGTGTGTGTAATAGTGCTGTTATTCCACTGATGCTGTCGCTCCTTCATAAACACACAGACGTGACAGGCTCTTCTCCAGCCAATCTCACTCCACTGCCCCACTTCACACAAACTCGCCCTGCAACTAGCTCACTGTTTGATTCAATGACTAAACTAACATCTAAGTATATCATATTTTATATATATATTTTTAGTGTTGAAAGTTAGCACTGCTGTTGTCGTCTCCTGCTGCACATGCGCACTTACTAGGAATCGCCAAACATGTCCGATTCTCATAGATGATGATATGGCTTTATTCAGCTCTGTCTGAGCCGGCTGCAAACCTCTATAACAACCGGCTGGCCTCTCCAGATGTAAGAGGGCATGTAAAAAGTCACGCTCTCAACATGTGCCTCCAGGCCTCCGTAGCAAAGCACAGTCGCGGTTGTTGCAGTCTGCTCAGTGTCCAGTAGAGTGCACTAAAGGACACTGTGACTACAACCATGTTTCAAACAGCAGAAGTGAAGGGAAAACAGGATTGTTTGGATATATTTTATTTAATTAAACTTTTGACATGCCACTGGTTAAAACTGTAAATGAAATATTATAGTTTTAGTAGTTAACAAATGAATCCACTGCTAACAGTTACCTTAAAATGTTGTGATCCCAAAGTACGCTTTCTTTCGGCAAAATGTTTGTGATATTGATACTTTGCAGTTGTCATCAATGTTACCTCGGGGTGTGATGCTAACTGTAGGCTCTGCTCTGTCTGAGGGTTTGTTAAACTTTAATCTGACCATACAGAGCTGACTTAGCTGGAACTACAACAGGTGAACTGATTTGTACTTAAACATGTTTCACATATAAAATTACAGTAACAAGCTAGCAGTTTTTCAGTGAGTCACTCTCAATTTTTGTTGAAAATCAAACAAACAGGACCATGAACACTCAGACTGATCACAGAATCCTGAAAATGTGCCCTTTAAATGTATTTTGTGTTTCTTCTTGAGTTTTCAGGCAATTTCAAAACTTTTTTGACAGTGTTTGCTAAGGCGTGCATTGTGTCACCACAGTAACTGCTGAACATTCCGCCATAGACATACATATGCAGAACCCCCCAACATGATGTCACTGCAACGTACCAATTCCACGGTGCTCTCTACCCCTCCTTCTCTCATCCCCTCTCTCTTTCTCTTCATGCCGCACCCTTGTTCCTTAACCCTTTCTCTTCTCTTTCCCTCTCCTCTCTCTTTTTCTCCTCCCACCTCCTGTCCTCCTCTGCTTTCTACTCCTGTCCTCTCCTCTATACCCTCTTCTTCTCCCCTCATCCACTCTTTTCCTCCTCTCCTCTCTATCTTCTCCTCTCTGTCCTTCCTTTCTCCATCTCTTCTCCCATTTCCCCTCTTCTCCTCTTCTTCTACTATCTGTCTCTCTCCTCCTCCCCTCTTTCTCCCCTCCTCCTCTCTCCTCCCTCTCTCCTCTCTTTCCTCTTTCTGTCCTCCTCTCTCCTCTGCCTCTCTCCTACCCTCCTCTATTACTCCTGTCTTCTCACTCTCTTATCTCTCTCCCCTCTGTCCTTTTCTTCTCCTTCTCTCCTCTGTCCTTTCCTCCTCTCTTCCACTCCTCCTCTCTGAAGAACAATGCTTTCTCTGCGTGTCCATGTGATGTCCTCCTGTCTTGTCTTTCCTTCCCTTCTCCTCCTCTCCTCTCCTCCTCTCTGCCCTCCTCTCCTCCTCTCTTCTTCTCTGAAGAGCAATCCTTTCTTTGCGTGCCCATGTGAAGTCCTGTCCTTTCCTCCTCGCTGTCCTTCCCTCCTCCTGTCCTCCTCTCTGAAGAACAATGCTTTGTGAAGTCCTCCTCTCTGCTGCTTCCTGTTGTGCTCTGAGAGGAAGTGTCACAGATACAGTATATTGTATTGATTTAAGAAGAATCTGAAGTACTTCCTGACAGGATGTAGTTTCTGCTCATTTCTCTGTCCGGTAGCCCACATATAGATTTAGCTAAACATGTCAGCTGGAACTTTTTAAAATTGTAAATGGCTTTTTGTGTAAGTTTTTAAAAGAGTCTTAACATAGAACTAAACACATAAACTCTGCCCACAACCACATTTCAAATAGAGCTGCTAAAGTGGGCAGGACCTGGAGGACTAAAGGGGAGAGTGAGGAGGGGAGGAGGGGCGGGGCCTGGAGGACTAAAGGGGGGAGTGTTTCCTAGTACTTTTTTTTTTCGTTTTTGCATGAACTTTGGGTCGGATACATGTCCGTAATAGTTTTGAGAGCTTTTCCCACGCCCCCTTTTTAGTTAACCAATCGATCTGCAGGACATGTTTTCAGTCTGTGATCATTTCAGCTGTCTCCGCCTTCCTCTGCTCGGCCAGTACCACATGGTGTAGCTCTCACTACAGCAGTGACATCAGTCTGCTGTGTGGAGCATTGACCGTCATTGATTGGGTCTAGTTAAAGGGGTCAGGCCATTAGCATCCACAGCATCCAATCAATATGAGCCCAGCCTGGAAGTGTGGCAGGGATGCACCTGTCAGAGAGATCATGTCTAAATCTGAGGCTGTTTTTGTTGCAATATTAAAGGTGCACTGTGCAATATTTCCGTCTTTTATGCTTGGAGATGCCGTTCGCCTGCAATGTTTCACAGTAGAGCATTAAACTGATCTATCAGTTTATTCAGTTACTGGTGTTTTTATTGCTGATCTAAATATCTGTGTTCTTACTTTGGGCTCTCCTCTCCATGGATCTGACCTCTAATTTGACAGGTGAGGACATTTGTCTCAGTAGAGATTAGGGTTGTCACAATACTAAAATTTCAAACTCAGCTGGCTTATGAAGACTCGATACTCAACTGATTCTGATACTGTAATGATAATGATAATAATAATAAAAAATACTCCTTATTTAGACAATAGAATGTGATTTTCAACATTAAATCCTAGTACTTTCTTTTCTATTCCATGTGGTCTTATATGTGTATAATCCTCAGTGGTCCTGTAGGTTCCATAGTGGTCCATGGGTGTATACTAGTCTATGAGCTCTTATACTTGTTCTGATACAGCTCAACATCATTCTAAAGACATTCAGGAAAGGTTCATTTCTGTCCTGTGAATGGGACTTTTTAGTATTGATACCTGTTCAAATGAGTATCTAGTTTTGACACTACAACTACTACAATAAATTACATGACATCACAAGGTGGAACGGAGCATTTTGAGCTTGATGTTAACATACTAATAATAAAGGATTATTCAAACATGTGTGAATGAAACAAAACACAACTCCAGATCTGTTTTCAAGGAGGGAACAAGATTATAACATGTTTTAAAGCTCACAAGAGTCCATTTTGTTTAATATAGGACTTTAAACAATACCATTGCGGACAGGAGCTTATTTGATGTTATGTAATTTTGTACAATTGTGAGAGCAATAATATCACACTGTATCCTCCATGTTTGTGTGTATAAACATGTGTGTCTGTGCTCTCCTCTGCAGATGTCATGGCGTCCGACTTACCGAAGCTCCAAGTTTCGAAACGTTTACGGCAAAGTGGCGAACCGCGAGCACTGCTTCGACGGCGTGCCCATCACCAAGAATGTGCACGACAGCCACTTCTGCGCCGTCAACACCAAGTACATCGCCGTGGTGACGGAGAGTGCGGGCGGAGGCAGCTTCATCGTCATACCCATCAGCCAGGTACACTAATGCTAATGCCAAAACTACTCCTGCTGTGAGGAGGTGTGGTGGGGAGTGCCTCACAGCTAAAAGGTTGTAAGTTTGAGTACCTCTCATTTATTATAATAACAGGTCCCTAAAGTGGGACCTGTGCCTAACTTGGCCCTTAGGGCTTTGATTCACCTACGAGGTGGAGTTGAGACAGTTTTGCTCTGAACAGTTTCTAGTAGCAACAGCAAGAAGAAATATTCAGTGTGTCCTAAACAACAGTATGATTGTAGTCACTGCAGATGTCAATCATCTGTGTATGAAGAGTGGAGGACCACACATGCACAGCTCTGCACCTGGACCCTGAGTCTACCTGACCAAAGCAGTTATACTTCATGTATTGCATAATGAATATTTAATCAGCTCATACATATATTAACAATGACACATGTGCATCAGTGTAATTATGGGTTTACAGTGTCCTCTGTGAACAACATTCAGACCCTATGACCACAGGCCCAGTACCAGTCCTCTGGCCCATAGTCTCTGTTCAGAGTACTTTCTATGACACATGCTTCCACTCAGCTTTTGTTTGGTTCTGATGATGTGATAATTATGTTTGTAGCAGTTACAGAGGACTCTGCATTTCTCAGAGTTGCTAGTTTTAGAGTTTCCTTCAGTGTTGTAATGCAACAACAGTGTTGTAATTCAAGAGCCAGTACCTCATTAAGCCATGGGAAAGTGCTTGTAAATCAGAGCAATGGAAGTTACGGTAACAATGTGCATAGGGTTTGTGAGGACCAGTCACTATTAGTTGTACTAGTTTTACTCAGCCTCTGTCACTGGAGACTAGTATATTCTAAAGTGTCTGTCAAGAGAAGCTGGAGGAGCAAATATAAAGTGCCTCTTAAGCAGACTCTGAGTGCTTCTGAGCTGTGAGAGGGTCAGAGCTCAGAGAGAGACGAGTGGGCAGAGAGCTGAGACAGAGAGAAGATACAGGATGCTCTCATTCAGACTCTGTGTGCCCAGGGAGAGCACGCAAGCTCCACACAGAAGTCTACTCTCAGTCTGGAAGTACTGCTACCAGTTTACATGTATGCAGAGGATGAATCACTGTGACTGGAAAAAGCAGTTGAAATGTCTTGCTGAGGGACACAACATCACTATGCACCAGCAACCCTCTGGTCTGGTTCATGAACAGAGCCTTTCTTTCTGTGTTAAGTTGGTCATTTTGTTCATGCACATATTTAGAGAAAACATGAGCTGATGCCTGATGCTGCTCCATCACTTTAAACTCCGGTTCAGTCAATAGAAGTTGTTGTCAGCACTTGTGTCCTGCTGAGCGCGCACTTTTACAATGTGCACATGTCACACTTTATATACATTTCACAGCTGACATTTAGTAACAAATATTTAGAATGGTCTTTTTTGTGTTAAAAATGTCAGCTCATTGTTTGTTAAAATCAGTATCAGCCCAGTTCCTTAGTATGAAAATTGAGTTGAAATTTTTAGAATAATATAATAATGTATAGATCTCAGAAGGGCTGGGCCTGGTGAGTTGGACGGGAGAATGTTGGGAATACCAGCAGGTGCCACAGTGGGGCTCCAGTGAGAAAAGCTTTCACTTCGGTCAGTCTCTCCCAGGGCAGCATTCTGATTACACAGGTCTGCAGTTTAAGGACTTGAGATCTGTATTTAGTCAGGTCCGAGTCCTTGATCCTTAAGTCCAGATCTGAGTCCTGGTGTCTGACTGTCAGTCTTTATGTCATTATGTTCAGGTCAGGTCAGGTCAGGTCAGGTGTGTGTGTGTGTGTTTGTGTGTGTGTGTGTGTGTGCGTGTGCGTGTGCGTGTGCGTGTGTGTGTGTGTGTGTGTGTGTGTGTGTGTGCGTGTGCGTGTGCGTGTGCGTGTGCGTGTGCGTGGGTGTGTGTGTGTGTGTGTGTGTGCGTGTGCGTGTGTGTGTGTGCGTGTGTGTGTGTGTGTGTGCGTGCGTGCGTGCGTGGGTGTGTGTGTGTGTGTGTGTGTGTGTGTGTGTGTGTGTGTGTGTGTGCGTGCGTGCGTGCGTGCGTGCGCGTGCGTGTGTGTGTGGTATGAAATGGAGCAGAAATGACGATCCATGAAAGACAGATAAAGAGCAGACAGAGCCATGTGTCAGACTAGGCCTGAGCAGACAGAGACTGCACACGCACACATGCATACACACACATACACACACACACACACACACACAGACACACACATGCACGCGCACACATACACACAGAGGCGAGGAGGGAGGAGGCCTGCTGTTCTCCACCTGCTCCTCCATCACACCAGTACCATGCACTATGAGGTTTAGACTTGGTTTAGCTCCTGGGTTTGGTCTGGGTGAAATACTAGGCTTTGTTTAGACCTGGTTTAGTCTTTGTTTTATCCTTGTTAGATCCACCTGATTTCTGCTGAGGGAACTGGTTGAGAGGCAAAGGAAAAGGCTGTGACTGGCTGGAAATGTATTTTGCTAAAAAGGACTGGACTATTTCAATTTCAAACCGGAAAAAGTATCTAAATGTATCACCATCTTGGTCTGCAGCTGTCCATAGGAGGGGCCGACAGCAGGCAAATCAAGACAGCATGTAGTGGTCAGATTTTTGTCACAAAGTTTTTTTGTTTTTTTTTTACCATTTATTTTTACATCAGTTGAAAGTACCATTGTCATCGCTGCAAAAACTCAACACCTATTCACATTTTCATTGGCTAGGATTAACCTTTATGTCTAGATATTTGTACCTTCCTCTTTTTACTGAATACAGTGCTCTAAAACAGCTTTATTACATCAAGTCTCTGTAGGCATTTTCTTTTTTTTTCAGAGCGCATTTTTTTATATATTCTCAAAGGAGCAGGCTGCCTAATATTTTCATTTAACATCTTCAAATTGAAATGGAACAGTCTTTAACCAGTCAGTCCCACTGCTTACAGGACCTCCGTCTCACCCCTGTGCTGTAGAACTGTGTGGTGACCTACATCTGCGTGTGCATTATGTATGAGGGGACGTCCACTCGTACACTGGTCAGATTCATCAGTGTGTTGTGTTTGTGTTCACGTGAGGTGGTCAGCTGTCTCCCCGCAGGCCTCATATGTGCTCCTCTACACTGTGCAACACTAACATCCCATAATACTCCATCTCTCACCAACAAACACCACGTGTTTACATCACTTGGATCCAGGGCCGTTGCTAGCAATTTGGATGTTCTAAGTACAAATGCTTTGTGGCGCCCCATCACACCACCTGGAATGAACAATAATTCAGAATTTATCAGTGTGATTCGCTTTATTTCCAAAACAAATACACCAAACATGAAAACTAAAATAATAAATTATTAAAAAAGGTTAATTAATGTGCACATTTCTTTGGTAAATAATGTACATAAGTATAAATAATTGAACAACAGAATTTACACAATAAGGGAACTGACTTTAAATAAGAATTTTAAAGTGAAACTTTCTCAGTGAAGACTCGATCTGCTGCATGTGCGGAGGTCTGGACACTGAAGGAGAGAGAGAGAGAGAGAGAGAGAGAGAGAGAGAGAATGTAAGGGAGGAAGAGAGAGACACAGGGAAAGAGAGATTTCGGGAGATTCTGTTGGCACTGGCACTGGCTTCTCGCCTCTCCGCGCACTTTGGATGGATAGTTTTGCGAGGATTCACGAGCCTGATTTTTTGGTGGTGCCCCTGCAAACACCTGGTGCCCTACCTGATGTGCGAGTGCGGAGCGACAGCACTGTTTGGATCTTTTCAGGGTTCAAATGGCCTTCACTCTGGGATGCAGCTAATAGTTTTTAGCCTTATTTAAATGGCCTGTCTGTTTATTAAATAAATAAATAAATAAATAAATAAATAAAGATAAGTAAGATAAGATAAGATATGCCTTTATTAGTCCCACAGTGGGGAAATTCCAGTGTTGCAACGCACAGTTCAAGAACAGCAGGAAAATGGAACATGCAATAAAACAAGATAATAGATAATGGCTAAAAAAAAATAATAATAATTTAGAAATAGACTTAAAGATAGACTAATTTTGTTCCAGTGGAGCAAAAATATAAAATACAAAATATAAAATATAAGATACCAAAAAAAAAAAAAAAAAAAAAACTATTATGTACAATAAAAGTAACAGTGCAGCATATGAACAGAGTAAGTCTCAGTAAAGTGACTTCAGTATATTATGTTATTTACAGTAATATGACTATGTTTATGTACAGACAGGATAAATATCAGTAAAGTGACATGAGTGAATTGTACCAGAGGTCTTCAGTATTGCACATAGATACAGTTGAATGACACATGTTCAGTGTTAACAGTGTTCATTATACAGTCTGACAGCAGCAGGAAGGAAAGACCTGCGAAACCTCTCCTTCACACAGCAAGGGTGAATCAGTCTGTCACTGAAGCTGCTCTCCAGAGCAGACAGGGCGTCCTGCAGGGGGTGACACTCATGGTCCAGCATAGAGATGACCTTAGCCAGGACCCTCTTGTTCCCCACCTGCTGCACTGAGTCCAGAGGACAGCCCAGGACGGAGCTGGACTTCTTGATGACCTTGTCCAGCTTCTTCCTCTCCCTCTCTGTGATGCTGCTGCTCCAGCAGACCACACCGTACAGGATGGCTGATGCCACTACAGAGTCATAGAAGGTCTTCAGGAGTGGCCCCCTCACTCCAAAAGACCTGAGTCTCCTCAGGAGATAGAGCCGACTCTGGCCCTTCCTGTACAGTGCATCTGTGTTGTGAGTCCAGTCCAGTTTGTTGTTCAGATGAACACCCAGGTACTTGTAAGAGTCCACTCTCTCAATGTCCCTTCCCTGGATGTTCACTGAGGTGACAGTAGAGTGGCGTCTGCGGAAGTCCACCACCATCTCCTTGGTCTTCCCTGCATTGATGATGAGGTGGTTCTGCTGACACCAGTCCACAAAGTCCTGCGCTAGTCCTCTGTACTCCACATCGTCATCATCCTTAATGAAGCCAATGATGGCAGAGTCATCAGAGAACTTCTGCAGGACGCAGCTGTCCGTGTTGTGTCTGAAGTCTGCAGTGTAAAGGGTGAAAAGAAAGGGCGCGAGGACAGTGCCCTGGGGCGCCCCCACACTGCAGGTCAGTAGGTCAGACACGCAGTTCTTGGCTCTCACAAACTGAGGCCGGTTTGTGAGGTAGTCCAGGATCCAGTCTGCCAGGTCACAGTTCACACCGGCGGTCTCCAGTTTGTCCCTCAGGAGCAGTGGCTGAATGGTGTTGAAAGCACTGGAGAAGTCAAAGAAGAGAATCCTCACAGTGCTGCCGGGGTTCTCCAGGTGAGACAGTGAGCGGTGCAGCAGGTAGATGACGGCGTCCTCCACTCCGATGTCAGGCCGTACAAAATGTACAAAATGAAGCCAGGAAAGATAATGTTAGTTTTGTTCATTTTATTTGATACATGTTTGAAATATAATCAACATTCATACTCTGATTAAAGCTGCATTGTGTCACTTGTCTAGAGAAGACTTGCCCACCATATATAGCTTGTTTCCATGGAGATGTAAGTCCTTTGAATTTACATTAAATTTTATTAAATGATATTAGACATTACATTATATTACATTAAATGATATTAAATTTACAGGTGTTTTCGATGCTAAAAAATGTCTTGAAAAACATGCAGTCTTACTGTGGGGAGGGTCGCCTCTCCACAGATCTGACCTGTAACCTGGCCTCATCTGCTTGTTGATGTGTAATTTTGACGTTGTGATGCAGGTAGAGGAGTGTGCACCTTTAGTAAAGCAGATCTGAGCAGAGACAAATGTGAAGACGTGAAGAGTCAGTGATGAGCTTTGAGTCCTAATTACAGTGTGACGGAAACAACAAATGATTTATGTTTCACTACACAACTAACCCTCAGTGACACACACACACACACACACACACACACACATACAGATACACATACACACACACATACAGATACACACGCACACACACATACACATACAGATACAGATACACACACACACACACACACACACACACATACAGATACACATGCACACACACGCACACACACACACACACATACAGATACACATACACACACACATACAGATACACACGCACACACACATACACATACAGATACACATGCACACACATGCACACACACATATAGATACACATGCACACACACACACACACACACACACACATACAGATACACACACACATACAGATACACATGTGCACACACACACACATACACACACACACACACACACAGATACACACGGACACACACACAGATACACATGCACACACACACACAGATACACACACACACATACAGATACACATGTACACACACAGACATACAGATACACATGCACACACACACACACAGATACACACAGACACACACACACACACACAGTTACACAGATATACATGCACACACACAGACATACAAATACACATCCACACACACACAGACATACACATGCACACACACGTACGCACACATACAGCTACACATGAACACACATGTACACATCTGCACACACAGATACACACGTGCACACAGACACATGCACACATCACACACACATGCACACACACACATGCACACACACACAGACACGCACACATGCACACACATAGACACACACACAAACATACACACACACACAAATGTTGGGTTTCCATGGCTTTTGTGGAAATGACATAGACTTCCATTCATTTCCTGGAGACTGATCCTAGAACCTTCACTCTAGTCACTTTGTGCCTGACCTTAAAGTACAGTATGAAACTTTCTGGAGTGGCACAAAAACCAAAGGAACAACATTTCCATAGAGACAAGCAGGACAAGATTTTATAGTGAAATAAACCCAACCATACAAAATGAAAAAAAATAGATAATAATCATATATATATATCCCCGCCCAGATCTGAACTTTAAAGCACTTTGTTGATCTAATAAAGGATTTACATCATGGACCTGATCTTTGTCCCTTTAAGAGAGACACGTCCTCATGATGTGAGAAACACCCACTCACACAGACATGGATTTTTCCTCTGCTCATTAAGCTATTTTCTGACTAATCCTTTTGTTTTCTTGTTTCGAGTGCAAAAGGCCTGTGACTCTGAATAAGGGATGTGACTACATTTGACCCAGAGGACACTCGAGTCAAATGAGTGTGTGGACGGTGCACTTAGGTTCAGATGATGTCATTGTTGGATTAGCTCTAAAAAAGCGAAGGTAGTAGCACAGATATAGTTGTGAACATAGTGCACTACACACTCACTCACAGGTGTGTGTGCAGTGGGGCTCAGACTCCCTCACACTCTGAGCTGTACGACTCTCTTACATTAGATAAAGTGTTAGTGTGTGATTAGCATAACATTAGCAGCTCCATTCTGATTTGTGTCAAGTGTGAAGACAGCACTGAGAGATGCACTTGCTGCCTTTTCTTTTATCCCTTTGCTTTTTTCTTTTTTATGCTTGATGGACGAGACATTGTGCAGCAAAATGAACATTTATGTTTCAGGAATCTAGAGTTTGTCCTGTACAACCTGAGGTTTGACTGCTGTTACAAATAGTCAGAAAAAGTCTGTTTTCACCTACCCCCCATCCCCTGATAACTGTCATTCTTCAGACAGAACATGTGGGGTTCAGAAGTGTTGCGTAGCCCTTTACAAAGCACCTGCTACAGTGAAATGACTATGCGGGGGCAGGGCCTCTCTCTCTCTGCACTTTTGAACACGAACAGAGCTGTTTCTATACGGAACATTAGATTAATACTGGTTTACAAATGAACAAAATGTCAAATATTTCTCTAGGCTGTAATGTCATACATTACATGGAGAGTAAACACCAGAAAAAACCTAATATGTCTTTTTTAACATTAAAAGGCTTATAAATGTAGCCTTCATGTGTAGTGTAAATATAAACAGTTAAAACTGAAATATGTGTTCACCTTATTTACCTTTTTATTTTGACATTTAAGGTTCAGATAGCCTTAAGTATTGTTTCTGTCGGGAAATCTGTCCTCTGCATTTGACCCAGATCTAGTCTTGATCGGGACCTTAGCTGGAGGATTTGACCTGTTGTGCATGCTTTGGGTTAATGGAAGAAACCGGAGTGTCCAGGAAACCCGCAGACACAGGGAGAACATGCAAACTCTATACTGATTCAGGTAGAACGTGCAAACTCCACACAGGCACAGAGAGAGCAAACTCCATACAGAAAGGGGACTGAACCCGGCACCTTCTTCCTGTGTATGCATGTATGAGTGCTAGTCACATATTTGTAACACTGAGTAAAAACACTCACACAGTTTTGGCTTTTTACCACCAGCCGTGTCCACACTCCTGGGGCTGGTTAGACCTGGATAGTGCCAGGTTAGACACTGGCTAATCCCAGAGGAGGTCAGTGGACTTTGGGACCATAAATCATTCATCCTGACTCACATCTACAGCTCCTCCTGGGGCTGAGTGAGGAGCCGCTGCCCCCCTGTGGACAGTCCTGGTCACTACATAAACGCCACAGACCAGTGCAGTTCACAGGCTCTGCTCCAGCACTTTCATAAGGCTGATTCATATGCTGAACAACAACCTGGGGTGTTTTGGTGTTTTTTATAGTATGATTGTCAGGATTATTGATCAATGCACAAAAAATGTAAAATTAATTGCACATTTCTAAATAATAGGTGAAGATTATATTTATTTAACACCTTCTTAGGAGTTTAGACCAGTGTTTCCCAACCGGAGGTACGGGAGCACTTGCCAGGGGGTACTTGGTAAGACGTAAAAGAAAAGTTGGATTTGAAATGTATTTAATATAAACTGTATTATATATATTATAATTGTCCTGTGTATGTATGTAACATTGTATTTCCTGTAGTAATCCTTGAAAATGCACTAGTAAGTAAATTTATAATTACTAAAGAAAGTCCAGTACCGTTAATAGGAGGTGCTCTGAGTGTGAAACAACACTTGGGTAAGACTGCCATTTTAACCCATTAACTTCACTGTCATATCTATGGGATTATGAAATGAAACCTGACAGGCCTAAATGCCTTGTATAATGTAAATGTGTTTGTGTGTCTTACAGTCCGGGCGTCTGGACTCGCACTACCCCAAAGTGTGTGGTCACCAGGGCAATGTGCTGGACATCAAGTGGAACCCGTTCTTTGAGAACATCATTGCGTCCTGCTCAGAAGACACTTCTGTAAGTGCTCTGCAATAACACTATATTATGGTCCTAGTGATGAGTGTATGTTACAGGTCCTATTTTATGCAAAATGGACTCCTGTGAACATTTAGTCATGTTATAATGTTGTTACCTCCTCTAAAACTGGAGTTGTGTTGTTTCATTTACACGTTTTAGTAATCCTTTATTATTATTCTGTCTACATCTCCAAAGCTCAAAATGCTCTGTTCAATCATGAAGCGGTAGTTTTAATAGCTACTTTTTTTTTTTTTTTGTAGAAGCTGACATTTCCAGGGCTGAAATAATTATCCAAATGATTCTAATGGTTCTTCCTGTATTACCACATGACATCATAACAGTTTGAGAGAGTGTTTTCTGTTTATTTCAGTTTAAAATGCACAATTTGTGAGTTTAACATCAG
Organism: Taenioides sp. WSHXM2023; assembly: GCA_029959045.1. Classification (NCBI taxonomy): domain Eukaryota; kingdom Metazoa; phylum Chordata; class Actinopteri; order Gobiiformes; family Gobiidae; genus Taenioides; species Taenioides sp. WSHXM2023. Next base: position 34,984,626 of record CM057091.1, read on the forward strand.
ATATCATTTTACCATAATTACATTTTCATTAAAATTGCTCAAAATGTTAAACCTTTTAATTTTTGTTAGGTCCAAAAACATCAATCTAGTGTTTTACTCCTGTTGTACTATATTACGTGTGGAGTACTGTTACGTGTGCAGTACTTTTGCTCGCATATAATTACGCATGTAGTAGTTTGACTTGGTGGATTAACTGGTGCTTTCACAGCGATCCTGTCTGTAGCTGTAATCCAGTGTAATCCCACCACTCCGGGCTGTGGTCACAAACTCTTCCTGCCCAGTGATGAGCTGCTGTGTGTGTGCTCTGCCCCCTGCACTGTACAAGTGTATCTGTGACTTTAAATCAGAATGTTTGTAATGGGTTATTTCAAGACAAAAGGCAGGTGTATATCCGTGTGTGTTACAGGTGCATAACCCTTTGTTGTGACAGGTGAATAACTGTGTGTTGTAACAGGTGCGCATATGGGAGATCCCAGAGGGCGGACTGAGGCATAACATGAGCGCCGCCCTGCTGGAGCTGTATGGACACAGCAGACGAGTCGGGCTCATCGAGTGGCACCCGACCAGCAGCGGCATCCTGTTCAGCGCCGGATACGACTACAAGGTCAAACTCTCACTAATCTACTGTATACAATAGTGTCACAGTGTACTCTAGTGTCACTAGTGTCACTCTAGTGCCACTGTGTACTCTAGTGTCACTGTGTACTCTAGTGTCACTGTGTACACTAGTGTCACTGTGTACTCTAGTGTCACTAGTGTCACTCTAGTGCCACTGTGTACTCTAGTGTCACTGTGTACTCTAGTGTCACTGTGTACACTAGTGTCACTGTGTACACTAGTGTCACTAGTATCACTCTAGTGTCACTAGTGTCACTCTAGTGCCACTGTGTACTCTAGTGTCACTGTGTACTCTAGTGTCACTGTGTACACTAGTGTCACTGTGTACACTAGTGTCACTAGTATCACTCTAGTGTCACTAGTATCACTCTAGTGTCACTAGTATCACTCTAGTGTCACTAGTATCACTCTAGTGTCACTGTGTACACTAGTGTCACTAGTATCACTCTAGTGTCACTGTGTACACTAGTGTCACTGTGTACACTAGTGTCACTGTGTATACTAGTGTCACTGTGTACACTAGTGTCACTGTGTACTCTAGTGTCACTAGTGTCACTCTAGTGCCACTGTGTACACTAGTGTCACTGTGTACACTAGTATCACTGTGTACTCTAGTGTCACTAGTGTCACTCTAGTGCCACTGTGTACACTAGTGTCACTGTGTACTCTAGTGTCACTAGTATCACTCTAGTGTCACTGTGTACACTAGTGTCACTGTGTATACTAGTATCACTGTGTACTCTAGTGTCACTAGTATCACTCTAGTGTCACTGTGTACACTAGTGTCACTGTGTATACTAGTGTCACTGTGTACACTAGTGTCACTGTGTACTCTAGTGTCACTAGTGTCACTCTAGTGTCACTGTGTACACTAGTGTCACTGTGTAGTATCACTGTGTACTCTAGTGTCACTAGTATCACTCTAGTGTCACTGTGTACACTAGTGCACACAGAGGTCACACAGGCAGAGTTCAGGGCATTCATTTACAGCAAATGGAATTCCAGTCCTCCTGTTTTATCAGGTTTTTAGTATATTGTCCTCTTTTCTGTCTCTAAATAAATGTATTGAAACAATTTTTATTTTTTGACACCAACAGGACACAATGCAGCAGACACAAACCATATTAGATGAAATGGAATTGAGGTGAATTATTGTTGTTGTGTTCAATATCCCACTGTATTTATCCAAGCACAAGATACAATGTGATTATCAATAATGATTTTACCCACAATGCAGCAGAAGGGCAGGAAGAAAGACTGTGATGTCATCTGACACCTGATCCACTCTACACACACATAGAAGCTGTGTATTATCTGTGTGTAGTCCCCTGACCCTCACAGCCCTGTGCCTGTGTGTGTGTGTGTGTGTGTGTGTGTGTGTGTGTGTGTGTGTGTGTGTGTGTGTGTGTGTGTGTGTGTGTGTGCGTGCGCGCTTGTGCCTGTGTGTGTGTGCGCTCGTGTCTGTCTGTGTGTGTGTGTGTGTGTGTCTGTCTGTGTGTGTGTGTGTGCGCGCGCGCTTGTGCCTGTGTGTGTGTGCGCTCGTGCCTGTGTGTGTGTGTCTGTCTGTGTGTGTGTGTGTGTGTGTGTTTATGTGTGTGTGCAGATCCTGATCTGGAACCTGGAGCTGGGGGAGCCGGTGAAGATGATTGACTGTCACTCAGACGTGGTCCTCAGCATGTCCTTCAACACAGACGGCAGCCTGTTGGCCACCAGCTGTAAGGACCGCAGGCTCCGGGTCATCGAGCCACGCTCTGGAAGAGTGCTGCAGGTCAGGACAAGGAAACACACACAGGCACATGGGATTAGGACTAGGCAGTGTACTCCATACTATAAATGAAGCATGGCTTACAATAGACCACTTGGGCAGACCCATATTTAGATATATGCTGTTATATTTCATTATGCACAAACTATTATGCACTCCACGCTCCAGCTGCCCCGAGGCAGGCTGACACACCACCACCACCAATCCCTCACATACACACCAGATTCAGGCGAGTTAGGTGAAGTGTCTTGCTCAAGAACACAATAAGCATATTCAGTGAGATTAGAATGGAGCTCCCACCTCAGGTTAGTTACACACTGTGGAGTGTGCTTATCAACATGTTCACAGGCAAATGGTTCCTTTCATTAGGACAGTGAAAATGTTGGCCAGAGAAAAGCGTGTGTTCTGTTAGGTCATATTCATGTCACTATAATGGTCTGTGTCCGACTTGAGGACTGCACTGCTCTTGTGTCTGACCTTGGTGCTTGCACTTCCTGATCAGCGTGACATGATGTGTGATTAGAGCCATATGCTTCACACTAAACTGAACCAATCAGGAGCAGACTGCAGAGTGCTGCATCAAACTGGCAATGTGAAACTGTGTTCTGAAATGTACCGACGTTTACCATATAATGAAAGAAAATGTTTGTTTGTATCCCTCTATTGATGGAGGGAAACAAATGATTAGCATAACTTCTCTCCTGTTAGGTACAATTATTATAAACCACAGCCTAAAGATTGTTGACTCTATAGTAATAACATTAATTATTTATAAATATTTCTCTTTTTTTTATTACAGAAAGCAACTTAGATTGGGCTTAAAAGAAGTTATATTTTGACTATTATAGATGATTAGGCTTTATTTTCAGGATAATCTTATTAGTAGTGTAGTAATTACTGCAGTATTGTATTTTCCTGTGCCCGTAAAGCCCTCTCCTCTGTGTCTCTGCAGCAGGCCAACTGTAAGAACCACCGTGTGAACCGCGTCGTGTTCCTGGGCAACATGAAGCGTCTGCTGACCACCGGCTTCTCCCGCTGGAACACCAGACAGATCGCCCTATGGGACCAGGTCAGAGTCAACCTACACCCACCTAAGTGTGCCCAGGACTGACCCCTCTATGTGGGCAGTTACATACCCAGGACTGACCCCTCTGTGTGGACAGTTACATACCCAGGACTGACCCCTCTGTGTGGGCAGTTACATACCCAGGACTGACCCCTCTGTGTAGGCAGTTACATACCCAGGACTGACCCCTCTGTGTGGGCAGTTACATACCCAGGACTGACCCCTCTGTGTGGACAGTTACATACTCAGAACTGACCCCTCTGTGTGGGCAGTTACATACCCAGGACTGACCCCTCTGTGTGGCTGTTACATACCCAGGACTGACCCCTCTGTGTGGGCTTTACAACAGGTCTGACTCCTCTTGGCTCTTGTACCATGTGTGATGGAAATTTGTATTGTGGAAATATTTCTCTCAATTTGTCTTTGTGTAAATGAATGTGATTTCTCTTGTTACTAAAACTCATTTGGTTTGGTAGTTAAAGACAGTGTAAGAAAGACCCTTCAATATAAACACTTCTGTTCCCTTTTGTTTTCCTCTCAGTGTATATAAACTTGGTGCTTTGTATAATTCGGGGTCTGGTGTTGGAGGAACATGCTGCTGGTTAAGAGAGGCTGAAAGATCAGGGCAAGCCTAGGCCCTGTCCATATCTGCTGTAACAAAGAATAAACCTTTGTCTGTATTCCAAAAACTCATCAGGCTTCGAAAATTGATTAATTATTTATCACCGAGAGATACATAATTTTTTTCCATAACACATGTGCACTTTGTTGACAGGTGCATAACCGTGTCTTGTGACAGGTGCATAATCGTGTCTTGTGACAGGTGCATAACCGTGTCTTGTAACAGGTGCATGTGTGTATTTTGGTGACAGGTGCATAACTGTGTATTGTGACAGGTGCATAACTGTGTATTGTGACAGGTGCATAACTGTGTATTGTGACAGGTGCATAACTGTGTATTGTGTGGCCGCTGTATAACCGTGTGTTGTGATGACAGGTGCATAACCATGTATTGTGACAGGACCATAGCTGTGTATTGTGAAAGGTGCATAACCGTGTGTTGTGACAGGTACATAACCCTGTGTTTCGACATGTGCAAAACTGTGTGCTGTGACAGGAGCATAACCATGTGCTGTGACATGTGTTGGCTCTGTGTGGGCTGGTACAGGAGGTCGGACCGCTCTGTGGGGGCTGGTACATGCCCAGGTCTGACCGCTCTGTGTGGGCTGGTATAAAGGGTCTGACCCCTCTGCGTGGGCTGGTATAGAGGGTCTGACCCCTCTGCGTGGGCTGGTATAGAGGGTCTGACCCCTCTGCGTGGGCTGGTATAGAGGGTCTGACCCCTCTGCGTGGGCTGGTATTGAGGTACAGCTCTAACCCTCTGTGGCTGTGGGCTCTTGCAGGAGGACCTGTCCATGCCCATGGTGGAGGAGGACATAGATGGACTGTCAGGACTGCTCTTCCCCTTCTACGATGCAGACACTCACATGCTGTACCTGGCAGGAAAGGTCAGAGGGCAAATAGTCTGGCTTATTATTTGTTATCATCATAAAGTCACTTTATATAAAGTCACTTTATAATGATAACAGATAAAATGGACCAGCTGCGAATCAGTTTTGTTCCATATTAAAAGCTGTCATTTACATTACAGGAGCAACATGACTAACATAAGCACATTTGGAGGGTAAGGTGCATCAAGGTTTCTTGCAGAGGGTCTGCCACCTGTTTTTAGTTTCAATTTAAATATAAACTAGTTTGGACAACATTTTGTTATTGGGTAGGCCGAGATTAGCTAAATTGTTTCAGGAAATTATTAGTATTTTGTCTTACATTTAAAGCCATAGTATGTAACTTTTTAGCCAAAAGATAAGTATAATAAAAAAAATAAAATAATGTTTTTAATAATGGTTTTATGGTTACTGCTCTGGAACACTTGTGGGATTGATCTACACAAAGCTGACTATTTGGCCTGGAGGAGGGTTTCCTCCTGCTTGTTTCCATGGAAATGTTAGTTTGTCTTTAATAATTTAATACACATAGAACTCAAAGTATAGATTTCTATAACTTTCTATTTCCATGGAATCATGCAGGTGGCATGTCAACTCCGTTACATATTGTAACTGTATATTTAACCTAAAAAACCTTATATTGACTGGCAGATTATTTCGCTTATAGAGTACCATGAACTTTGAATGACCAATGCATCATTTAAACATTTTGGGTAAATGGCAAATAGTCAAACAGTGATTTTCCTTGGACACAAAGCTAACATGTTAACTTGTGTGCTACAGGGAGACGGGAACATCCGGTACTTTGAGGTGACCACAGAGAAGCCGTACCTGCAGTACCTGATGGAGTTCAGGTCCCCCGCACCACAGAAGGGGCTGGGTAAGGTTGCCTCGTCTTGTGTGGAGGGGGTAGCGGTTAAGAGGTTGATGATCTCAAATGTTGAAAACTGTATGTATATATATCAGGCAGGTAATGGGCTGAAACATTTTAAGCATAAACCAGGTCAAAACATCTGCATTTTTAATCTTACAATCTTAATTCATTCATTCATTCATTAATCATTGCATTTACAGTGCATCCGGAAAGTATTCACAGTGCTTCATTATTCCGACATTTTGTCATGTTACAGCCTCATTCCAAATTGTATTAAATTCATCACTTACCTCAAAATTCTACACACAATACCCCATTATGACAATGTGAATTTTTTTTTTTTTTTTTTGACATTTTTTGAATTTATTAAAAATAGAAAACTAATAAATCACATTTACATAAGTATTCACAGCCTTTGCTTAATACCTTTGGCAGCAATTAAAGCCTCAAGACTTTTTTAATATGATGCCACAAGCTCAGCACACCGATCTTTAGGCAGTTTTGCCCATTCTTCTTTGCAGTAATTCTCAAGCTCCATCAGGTTGGATGGGAAACGTCTGTGCACAGCCATTTTCAGGTCTCTCCAGAGATGTTCAATCGGATTCAAGTCTGGACTTTGGCTGGGCCACTCCAGGACATTCACAGAGTGGTCCTGAAGCCAATCCTTTGAGATCTTGGCTGAGTGCTTCGGGTCGTTGTCCTGCTGAAAAATGAACCTTCGCCCCAGTCTGAGGTCAACAGCGCTCTGGAGCAGGTTTTCATCCAGGATATCTCTGTATATTGCTGCATTCATTTTTCCTTCTATCCTGACTAGTCTGCCAGTTCCTGCTGCTGAAAAACATGCCCATAGCATGATGCTGTCACCACCATGCTTCACTGTAGGGATGGTATTGGCCTGGTGATGAGCGGTGCCTGGTTTCCTCCAAACATGACGTCTGGCATTCACACCAAAGAGTTCAATCTTTGTCTCATCAGACCAGAGAATTTTGTTTCTCATGGTCTGAGAGTCATTCAGGTGCCTTTTGGCAAATTCCAGACGGGCTGCCATGTTCCTTTTACTAAGGAGTGGCTTTCGTCTGGCCACTCTACCATACAGGCCTGATTGGTGGATTGCTGCAGAGATGGTTATCCTTCTAGAAGGCTCTCCTCTCTCCACAGAGGAACGCTGGAGCTCTGACAGAGTGACCATCGGGTTCTTGGTCACCTCCCTAACTAAGGCCCTTCTCCCCCGATCGCTCAGTTTAGACTGCCGGCCAGCTCTAGGAAGAGTCCTGGTGGTTCCAAACGTCTTCCATTTATGAATAATGAAGGCCACTGTGCTCATTGGGACCTTCAAAGCAGCAGAAATTGTTCTGTATCCTTCCCCAGATTTGTGCCTCAGACAATTCCTTTGACTTCGTGCTTGGTGTTTGTGCTCTGACATGCACAGTCAACTGTGGGACCTTTACAAATCATGTCCAATCAACTGAATTTACCGCAGGTGGACTCCAATGAAGCTGTAGAAACATCTCAAGGATGATCAGTGGAAAAAGGATGCACCTGAGCTCAATTTTGAGCTTCATGGCAAAGGCTGTGAATACTTATGTAAAATGTGATTTCTTAGTTTTCTATTTTTAATAAATTCAAAAACTGTCAAAAAAAATGTTTTTCACATTGTCATAATGGGGTATTGTGTGTAGAATTTTGAGGTAAGAGATGAATTTAATACAATTTGGAATGAGGTTGTAACATGACAAAATGTGGAAAAACTTAAGCGCTGTGAATACTTTCCGGATGCACTGTATATAATGCCTTTCAAGACACCCAAAGCGCTTTACAGTTAATTGTTCATTCACTCCACACTCAGTGGTGGCTATTATTGTAGCCACAGCTGCCCTGAATCTATCGTACAATTCGTATCTGTCCTCCATCCAAGCAGTTCATGGGTTTCAGGCATAAAAATCTGGCTTGGCAAAGGTTCTCTGTTGTTATAGCAGTAATCTCTGAAAGTAAATTCCCCATAGACTTTTCAAACATTCAACGTTAAATGTGTACTGTGTAACTTTTTCTGGTGGGGGCCGGTGATGACCACCACATGTGGTATGTGACCATACCTGTTTGTCAAGATTTCATCATATCTCAGGAGCTAAGCATTGCTGGGCCTGGTTAGTACTTGGATGGGAGAGTTCTGGGAATATGAGGAGCCACAGCCTAGTGCAAACTATTGTTGTGTCCTTAGGCCAGACACTTGGCCCACATTGCCTAGTATGAAAATGCTGTGAGTGTAGGTGGTGTTTGGAGGGGCTTACCAGTGCGGAGTGAATGAATAATACAATGTAAAGTGCTCTGGGAGTTCTGAAAGTTGCTATAGGACACTTATAGGTGCAAGCGTAGATGTGTTTGTATTTTTAGTGACATGAATTCCTTGTGTGCTGAATGTGCAGGAGTGATGCCGAAGCACGGTCTGGACGTTGGAGCCTGTGAGGTGTTCCGCTTCTACAAACTGATCCCTCTGAAGGGCCTGATCGAGCCCATCTCCATGATCGTGCCCAGGAGGGTCTGTACCATACACACTTACACTACACCCTCACACTACACTACACCCTCAGACTACACTACACCCTACACCCTCAGACTACATTACACCCTCAGACTACACTACACCCTCAGACTACACTACACCCTACACCCTCACATTACACCCTCACACTACACTACACCCTCAGACTACACTACACCTCACACTATACTCTTAAACTACACCTCACATTACACCCTTACATTACACTTGAGCAAAAGCTGACCCTAATGTAGAAAAACCCGGAGAGAGCTTTAAATAACGCACAAAGCCTGAATTCTAATTTATAGAGAGGTAGTTATCAGACATTAACTGTGTTTTCTGAGCAACTTTACAGATTTTCCAGTCAAGTTTTCTGCCCAGCATACTGTATATCCACTGTTTTGGTGAAAATGTCCAAAAGACAGGACATAATAAATCTATAAATTAAGTATTATGGTTGGATGTTTGAGGTATTAAAATGTGATTAAAATCATTCCTGTGCCCGTGTGTGTGTGCAGTCCGACACGTACCAGGAGGACATCTACCCCATGACTGCAGGCACAGAGCCCGCGCTGTCTGCAGCCGAGTGGCTCAGCGGCATCAACCGAGGTGAGAGCTGAGTCAGGAAGAGCCTCCTTTTAAGGCACTGGACTGTGTTTTACTGTCTTATAAACCTGAAAAACACAACTAGTTCATTTGAAATGATTTGCAGTGGTCCAAAGTTCTTCCTCACTTACCTCATGGATTCAGAGCATACTAATTATTCACCATGATGAGTTTATAAGCACTTTTCACAACTTTCAGAGGCCAGAGCAGAGTTTTAGTGGCATGCCATCCATCCATCCATTTTCTTCCGCTTATCCGGGGCCGGGTCGCGGGGGCAACAGTCTAAGCAGGGACTCCCAGACTTCCTGCACCCCGGACACTTCCTCCAACTCCTCCGGGGGGACCCCAAGGCGTTCCCAGGCCAGCCGGGAGACATAGTCCCTCCAGCGTGTCCTGGGTCTTCCCCGGGGCCTCCTCCCGGTGGGACATGCCTGAAACACCTCCCGAGGGAGGCGTCCAGGAGGCATCCGGAACAGATGCCCGAGCCACCTCAGCTGGCTCCTCTCGACGTGGAGGAGCAGCGGCTCTACTCCGAGCCCCTCCCGAGTGACTGAGCTCCTCACCCTATCTCTAAGGGTGCGCCCAGCCACTCTACGGAGGAAACTCATTTCGGCCGCTTGTATCCGCGATCTTGTCCTTTCGGTCATTACCCAAAGCTCATGACCATAGGTGAGGGTAGGAACGTAGATTGACCGGTAAATTGAGAGCTTTGCTTTTTGGCTCAGCTCCCTCTTCACCACAACGGTCTGGTACAGCGACCCCATCACTGCCAACGCTGCACCAATCCGCCTGTCAATCTCACGCTCCATCCTCCCCTCACTCATGAACAAGACCCCGAGATACTTGAACTCCTCCACTTGAGGCAAAGACTCCCCACCCACCCGGAGAGGGCAAGCCACCTTTTTCCGGTCGAGAACCATGGCCTCGGACTTGGAGGAGCTGATCTTCATCCCAGCCGCTTCACACTCGGCTGCGAACCGCCCCAGTGCACACTGGAGGTCCCGGTTCGATGAAGCCATCAGGACAACATCATCTGCAAACAGCAGAGATGAGATCCTGTGGTTCCCAAACCGGATCCCCTCCGGCCCCTGACTGCACCTAGAAATTCTGTCCATGAATACAATGAACAGAACCGGTGACAAAGGGCAGCCCTGGCGGAGTCCAACATGCACCGGGAACATGTCCGACTTACTACCGGCAATGCGAACACAGCTCCTGCTCCGGTCATACAGGGACCGAACAGCCCTTAACAAAGAGCCCCGGACCCCATACTCCCAGAGCACTCCCCACAGGACCCCACGAGGGACACGGTCAAATGCCTTCTCCAGATCCACAAAACACATGTGGACTGGTTGGGCAAACTCCCATGAACCCTCGAGCACCCGATGGAGAGTATAGAGCTGGTCCAGTGTTCCGCGACCGGGACGAAAACCACACTGCTCCTCCTGGATCCGAGGTTCGACCATCGGCCGGATTCTCCTCTCCAGTACCCTGGAATAGACCTTACCGGGGAGGCTGAGGAGTGTGATTCCCCTGTAGTTGGAACACACCCTCCGGTCCCCCTTCTTAAACAGAGGGACCACCACCCCGGTCTGCCAGTCCAGAGGCACTGTCCCCGACCGCCACGCGATATTGCAGAGACGTGTCAACCAAGACAGCCCCACAACATCCAGAGACTTAAGATACTCGGGACGGATCTCATCCACCCCCGGAGCCTTGCCACCAAGGAGCTTGCCAACCACCTCAGTGACTTCAGCCAGGGTGATGGACGAATCCGCCTCTGAGTCCCCAGCCCCTGCTTCTTCCTCAGAAGGCGTGACAGTGGGGTTGAGGAGATCCTCAAAGTATTCCTTCCACCGTCCGACAACATCCCCAGTCGAGGTCAACAGCTCCCCACCCGCACTGTAAACAGTGTTGGTGAAGCACTGCTTCCCCCTCCTGAGGCGCCGGACAGTTTGCCAGAATTTCCTTGAGGCCGTCCGATAGTCCTCCTCCATGGCCTCTCCGAACTCCTCCCAACCCCGAGTTTTTGCCTCCGCGACCGCCCGGGCTGCAGCACGCTTGGCCTGCCGGTACCTGTCAGCTGCCTCAGGAGTCCCATGAGCCAACAAGGCCCAATAAGACTCCTTCTTCAGCCTGACAGCATCCCTTACTTCCGATGTCCACCACCGGGTTCGGGGATTGCCGCCGCGACAGGCACCACAGACCTTACGACCACAGCTACGAGCAGCCGCATCGACAATAGAGGCCGAGAACAAAGCCCACTCGGACTCCATGTCCCCAGCCTCCCCCGGAATCTGGGAGAAGCTCTCCCGGAGGTGCGAGTTGAAGGTCCCCCTGACAGAAGGCTCTGCCAGACGTTCCCAACAGACCCTCACAATACGCTTGGGCCTGCCAGGTCTTTCCGGCTTCCTCCCCCGCCAGCGGACCCAACTCACAACCAGGTGGTGATCAGTTGACAGCTCTGCCCCTCTCTTCACCCGAGTGTCCAAGACACGCAGCCGGAGGTCAGATGACACGACAACAAAGTCGATCATCGACCTCCGGCCTAGGGTGTCCTGGTGCCACGTGCACTGATGGACACCCTTGTGCTCGAACATGGTGTTCGTTATGGACAAACTGTGGCTAGCACAGAAGTCCAATAACAGAGCACCGCTCGGGTTCAGATCAGGGAGGCCGTTCCTCCCAATCACCCCTCTCCAAGTGTCACTGTCGTTGCCCACGTGGGCGTTGAAGTCCCCCAGTAGAACAACGGAGTCCCCGGTCGGTGCACTGTCCAGTACCCCTCCCAGAGACTCCAAGAAGGCCAGGTACTCTGCACTGCTGTTCGGCCCGTAGACCGACGCAACAGTGAGAGACCTGTACCCGACCCGAAGGCGCAGGTACGCGACCCTCTCGTTCACCGGGGTGAACTCCAACACACAGCGGCTGAGCTGTGGGGCAATGAGCAGGCCCACACCAGCCCGCCGCCGCTCCCCGCGTGCAACGCCAGAGAAATAGAGAGTCCAGCCCCCCTCAAGGAGTTGGGTTCCAGAGCCCAAGCTGTGCGTGGAGGCGAGGCCGACTATATCTAGTCGGTAACGCTCAACCTCCCGAACGAGCTCGGGCTCCTTCCCCCCCAGCGAGGTGACATTCCACGTCCCCAGAGCTAGTCTCCATGTCCGGAGATCTGGTCGCCGAGGCCCCCGCCTTCGACTGCCGCCCAGATCACTCTGCACCGGCCCCCTATGGATCCTCCCGCGGGTGGTGGGTCCACGGGAGGACGACCCCATGTCGCTCCTTTGGGCTGTGCCCGGCCGGGCCCCATGGGGGAAGGCCCGGCCACCAGACGCTCGCCGTCGAGCTCCCACCCCAGGCCTGGCTCCAGGGTGGGGCCCCGGTAACGCCAATCCGGGCGACGTAGCTGGTCTTGATAGTGGCATGCCTCTACTAACAAAATAATTTTTTATTATTATTCTGTTGTCAATCATTTTCTCTGTCTTTCCAGAGTGTCACTTAGTTATTTAGTTCTAGTTCTAAAACACTGAAAACTATTTTGTTTATATATTTTTTTAAATAATCCAGACCCGATGTTGATGTCGCTGAAAGAGGGCTACAGCCGGCCCAACCAGCTAGTGTTCAAAGCTCCGGTGAAGAAGGAGAAGAGAGAGGTGGTGGTGAACGGCATCGACCTGCTGGAGAATGTGCCGCCCAGGACTGAGAATGAGGTCACACTATGTCCTAGTATTTATGTGTCTGTGACCACACTCTGGACACAACATAGTCCATACACTACATGCCATTGGCCTACAGAATATGAGCATGATCTTATTTTGAGACTTTATAAACTTGACCTGTCTGTGTACCCAGATATGAGGTAGACTAAATTATGTCCAAATCAAATACAGCTTTTACTGATGGCAACTCTAATAGCGATTTACTCTTAATTACAAAACCACTGGCTGAAATGCACAAGTTGTTTATGTTATAATTTGGTGTTTTGTTCTCAAGACGATTATCCAGTCAGAAAGCAGAATGAGCCTCACATGACTTTCTCATTTGGGTCGTCATTTTCAATGCTGAAATCCAGTTGGTTTAAACCTAAAATGTCTCTCTCTGATCTGAATGGTCTCTACCTAAATCCCAGCACCTGCAGCCAATCCTGAGTCAGTGCTAGTGCAGCCTCTGCAGCTCAGGGAGGGAATTCTGGAGGTTCTGAGCTTCACATGAGGCCTGTCCATAAACTGAGAATGAGACAAACTTGGATGTGTCTCTATCTGCAGGTTAAGACTCTGGTGACACAGGTTCTGTTGAGATTTTTATATCAGTAAGAGTGCAGGATACAAACACATAAAAGACGCCTCAAATAACAGAACAAATGGGCAAAACTTGCTGAAATTGTGCAATGAATTTGACCTTTTTGTAGACAATATGCATTTCCTACACTTTTTTTATTTCTTGGTTTGCTTATTGTAAAATGAGTGTCAATATTTGAGCACCATTGAATGCATCTCAGACACAAAAGAAGCTGTGTATCGTCACTATCCCTCTTTTCTAAAATCACATTATCGTCCAGGCTCTCTGCCACTACCCTACACCGAGTCTACACTGCTTGGATGTGCTCCAGCCCTCTGGGGCTCTTAAAGTGAAGTGTATTAGAAGAATATCTGTATCTGATAATAACTAATCAATATGACACTTCATTACACAGTTTTAATTAGCAGACTATGGACATGCTGACTGAAGTTGTGTCAACACAATATGAATGTGTAAATTACAACCACCAATTCAACAGCTGTTAGTTAGATGAACTAATTCATTACAAAACAACATGAAGATAATATTGAATGCACAAGAGCGATCTCTTTTAAAGACTCCAAGTGTATCCTAACTAAAGAAAAGTGTGTCACTTAAAGTAAGGACAGTCAACTCAAAAAGATGCAACTTTTCTGATGGATGTTCTGCTAATGATTGTTTCCATGGAGATGAAATTGCTTCGCCTGTAATGTTTCGCAGTATGACTCTTTCCACCCTGGCCCTGGTGGCCAGTTACAGTTCAGATCTGTGGAGAAGTGACCCCACTCACAGGAATTGACCATTAAAAACACCTTCAATGGAACAAATACAAGGTAGCTTAGGCATTATCGTTTAATGCCTACAGTGGAACATTACAGGCAAAGCAATAACATCTCTATGGAGACAAGTGATGGCGCTCACCAGAAAAGTCATAGTGCATATTACAGGGCCCATATCATACTATTTTCTGATCTATGTTATAATGATCTTTGCTATAAAAGACAACTCCAGGTCTGTTTTTGAAGATGTAACAACATTCTAACATGGGCAAAAGTCAATTTTGTAATATAGGACCTTTAGAGCTTTAACATTTTGAAAAGTCTACAGGAAAGTAAATTACTTTAAATTGACTTTGGGGCCCTCTGGTTTGTTGGCCCCTGAGCTCAGACCTGGTTGACCATGTCCTCTGTGTGCAGATGCTGAAGATGTTCTTCAAACAGCAGGAGGAGCTGAGGAGGCTGAAAGACGAGCTGGCCTCTAAAGACGTCAGGATACGACAACTGGAGCTGGAACTCAACAACCTGAAGAACGTCAGCCCCAACGGAATCTGACCTCTGACCCCTCTACAACCTGAAAAACGTCTGGCCTTTGACCCCTCATTCACCTGATCAGTCCCAACAGAGTCTGACCTCTAAACTCTGACCCCCACCGCTCTGAGCCCACCTTTGAGACATGTCATTATCTGATTTGGACCAATGGTCAATGTGTGCAATTACAGTGGAGACTGTCTTCTTTCATGTCCGTTAAATTAGATTTAAACCTTACAGTTAACTTGAAGTGCAGTGTAAACTCCAGGCTAGAGGGCTTCAAATCGCATCTATAATCTAATTACAGGATTATAGTTGTATTCATTTTATATGAAGTCTTTATATAGTGCTTGGTGATGGTTACCTACTTCTGTAGCCACAGCTGTTGTGGGCAACATGATAGAAGTGAGACTGCCAATCTGCCCCTCTGACCAGTGACCACCACTCACACACACTGCATTTACACACACCCAAGGTGTTTTGCCTGAAGACACAACAGTTTGGTTGGTAGTGTTGTAACCCCTGAGCCAGTGGCCCCATAGCAGGATTCATAAAAAACAGTGAATCATTTAAATAATTGCATGTAAACAGAACTACTTGAGGTTATACTGAATACTGAACATGTTCAATGATTTAAGAAGAAAATCAATTAAAAGACAGACCACCAAAAGAGTCCAAATCCAGTAATGACATCCCAGCTCCTGCCCTTCCGCCTGCAGGCTGTGTGGGGTTCTTAAGTGATCCAGGTCCCATGGCGTGGCTGGGTTCACATTGTGTCATAAGCCCCTGTTTCTGCTGTATCTAACCGTATGAAGAACCGCCAATCATTTGGACCTGTGATGTTATACTTAAGTACTCCACTCAAGCTCAGTACTGTCTGCACTGGCAAAGACGACTCGTGGACTCACCTGTTAGTATTAATGCAACGTTAGCTTTTGTTTTCTAATTTTGACTGTACATTTTGCCAGATATTGTAAAATGCCACTTTGCCTTTCCTGTTATTTATGTGGCAATACGAGGGCCATGGACTATTCCGACGTGTCCCAAACTCCATCCTCCTCGCTGCCTTTTGGAAGCAAAATGGAGGAGAAAGACTGGCTCCTGTTCTTCCGCCCTAAGCCTTAGTCTCTGCTGCTGTATACTCAAAATGGCCGACATCAAACGCTTGCACCAAACACATATATGGATTTAGCATCAGTTTTCACTTGCTGCTAATATCCTTTATTTTCAGGTCCTTTGCTGTCAGGGCTGTTTCTAGCTTTAAGCACGCTGAGTACATGCACAGGGGCCCATAAACCACAAGGGGGCCTCAAGAAGAAGATGACTGTTAGATGTTATGCAACGCAAAATCAATTTTTTAAACGCCATTTTCACTCACTCAAAGTTGTATTAAGAGGCCTAATCTTCATTCACTGCTTCCATCAACCCAGTTTTGGCCGTAGCTGGTACATACACAGCTCTGTACTTTCTTCATTCTCTAATTTGATTTTTTAAATCAGTGGTACACATAGGATTCGGCAGTGTTGCGGAGCCACTTTGGCACAAGTAAAAAAGAAATTGCTTCTCTCAGATCACATGATCTGCAGCTATAGAAGGGTCTGAGAGCATGTGGCTCTTGTGATGACGTTTACTGAGACACTGTAAAGAAGCAGACAGGAACCAGTTCCCATTGGGCTTTGCAATTTTTCAACAAGGAAGTTAGCAGACTTTTTATTAAGTTGTTTTAGATGAATATTATGATTTAAAATGTCCAAATTATAACATAATGATTCACCGGTGTCATTGATTATAATTAAATAGCAGACACAGGCACAATATAAGTTTTGTTATAATCAATTAAAATTTCAACATTTGATTTAATTTCATAAGTTCTTTGTGACAGTTTGTATAATCATTTTACATAACATAATTGCCTGTTTGGATAATGGATGACTCACAACTCACCTTCAATTCTAACTCTTAATTCAGTATATTTACTTTATATATCTTATTTATCTTGTTTTATTTTAACTTACACTTCAAAATTGTATGAAAGCATATTTCTTCTAGGGGCCCTCAAACAGAGCATCTTGCGTAGGGCCCCCTTAAAGCTAGAAATGGCCCTGTGTACTGATATTATAATGGATTATGGTTATCTATGGATATTTTAATTGTTGCTCATTTTTATTGAGGGCTACTTTTGACGATGTAGGAGATGTAAAGTATTTGTTTCTATTTATTTTTCCATGTTTTTAGCCAATAACCTTGTATATTTGTTAATCCTAATGGTTTTGTATTCATTGTAAGTTGACTATTTTTGATGCTTTGGCTGAATGTTGCGGAGTGAAAGTCATGTATTGATATTTTGCTGTTGTTAAGATTTAGACTTAGCGAGTGTTTTAGTATCTGAGATCGACTTACACTTACATTTGCAATTGTGTTTTTTCACTCAAATGTGTTGGAAAAGTGGTAGAGAAAAGTGGGAGCAAAAGGTGACAGTGTGAGCATGGAATGATCCTTTGGGACTAGTTGTATGTGGAATAAAAGTGAAGGCTTTAAAACACAGCTGGTAATGCACAAGTAACCAACAGAATTGAGTATTTGTTTTGAAGTAGCCAAAGGCCCTGCTCCATGTGACTCTTCTGGTGAATGACACATTCAGTTACTCTCCTTAAAATTAAACAACTTCAAAAGTGTAACATTTGAAGTAACTGTAGACAACTAATCAAAGGGTTTACAGTCATATATTTGTAATGTCATCAAAATCTAAGACCCTGTACACAATTTTTTCCCCATGTATTGTTGAGCAGAATGTGTCTTGCTTCAGTGCAGATATACTGTATAAGCAGCTCTTGAGGTCATATTAAGTCAGCTGTGTGCTGTTTACATTTAATTATATTATCATCAGGATGCGTATGGTAGCATGCTAGTTGTTGTTAGGTTTACCGTGACTGCAAAACTCTGTTCTGGCTGCTGAAAGTTGTGAAAAGCACTTCTAAACTCATGGCGGTGAATAATTAGGATGCTCAGAATGCATAAAGTAAGTGAGGAATAACTTTGGACCACTGCACTAGTTCTTTTTTCATGTTTTTAAGACAGGAAAAATCACGTAGGCCTATGGCGCTTTAAAACATGTATATGGTTACAAATTTCACATACAACTTTATTCCAAACTTTACACTTAGAAAAGTGATACTGCAGAAGTGTAAACAGGGCTTGACACTAACATCTCCACTGGCAGATAGTTTGGCTTTGTATTTGGCCAGTGGCTTTACCAAACAGAGGCAGTGAGGTGCATGTTAAGTCAAGTCCTGTGCGCTAATGTGTTTTACAGAGGCTACAGTGGGTTTTGTAGTGTAGAACATTCTGGACTGATCACATGTTGATGATTGTAATGTTTGCACAATTGTGTACAGAGACTTAAAAGCCATCACAACTGACCAATTTTGGGATATTTGGAAACCTAACTTGTGCTTGAGATATTACTTTTTCATTTTGTTTTGTATGCGTGCGCTTGGTTACTGCTCTCCATGTGCTTCCTGCTTCTGCTGCACTATACCCAAAAGCCCCTGCGGTGTGCGGAAAGACTGCGGACTTCATATATAAAAGGGATTTATTGAAGTGAATGCGAGGGAAAAGAAACATCATTTTGGCTGATGACAGTGGGTTAAACAAGAGTGTAAAGTCACTGAGGTAGGCCGATCTGACCATTACATAGAAGAGTGAAAACATATTCCCAATAACTGACAATTTTTCCAGAGATTACACTTTGAAACAATAAATTTTTCAAATGCTGCCTTTGTAACCTCCTTTTCTATCTCCTCTACACTACCACAAATCCAAACAAACAATGCCACAGGTGTGTAAAGGGAAAAACATGAGGAAAACAAGTACAAGATTCTAACGCTGAGCATGTCGTTGTCATGGAAACATAATGCATACAAAGTTCTTCTCAAATTCCAGAAATGTCACACTGCGTATTATAGTAGATAAAGCAGCATACATATTTAACATCATATTACAATTCCAAGTTCGACCTCAGTTGTGGTGTTAAAATGTCTGCCGTCATCAAAGAGAATACAAAAAAATAGATTTGGTCATTATTTACAAGAACACGTAATTCCCGAACTATCAAAGCTGAGGGCGGAGAGGGGGAGGGGCTTCGATAAGGGCAGACATTCCTAAAAATACGCCCTGTGAGGGTAGAGTACAAGATTCACACCAGGACAGCAGAGCATGCACTGCAAAAACGGACCACTACAGCAGGTTAACATGACTGCAGTGACAAATGCAAACGTTTGAGTAGTTCCAACTAGTTTAAACTGATTAAATCAACTTAAAATACTTGACTTATTTTAAGTGCTGTGCAGACAATGCAAAGCGAGCTGCTTTGCATTGTCTGTCTCTTTATTGATGCTACTGAAAAAATAAGAAATGCTGACTTAATAAATGTATTATTGTATTATTAACTTTTTGTTTGGATCTAATTAAAATGTATTTTCAATTTTGATAGTGTCTCGACAGATGGTTTTGCCATGATACAAGACAAATTATACTGAACCCAGTCTTGAAAAATGTAATAAATCTACCTCTGCTTTTTAAAACTACTCAACTCTAGAAAAAGTCATTTAAACCTGTGTAGATACTGTTTTTTGCAGTGTTGGCATACTGGTGACACTACACACATAAGTTACATTAAAAAGAAACAATGCAAAAATAACTTTAAGACGAGGAGAAGACAGCCGCACATGAAATCCAGTAGTTGACTTTGAAATGTAATAGACATGCACTCTTATATACTTTTTTTTTTTTTTTTTTTTTTTTTTTAGTTTTCCTTTTTGAAGGGAAGCCTTAAAATACAGAAGTCATCAGAAACTGCTCTTACACAACTGGTGAGAAAACAAACTAAAACTCTTAAAAAGGTTTTGCTAATATTTGATATTACAAAACTGGTGTCCACAAAGCATTTAAAGGTGGACCGTAAAGACTGGGACACGGGAGCATCAAAGGTACAGGTCCACACTGCAAAAAAAATCTATCTGCATCACTTAAAGTAACTTGTATTCAGAATTTGATCTTTTAGAGTGATTTTAACCTATTTAGATATTTACTGATTTTACTGCAGAAATGTATGCTACTCATTCTTATCATAATCATTTTACTCTTACAGTCAGATTGCAAAGATTTATAATAGCCTACTTTAGGTAAGATGAAATAAGTCATTTGTAACTTGTTGACATAATTTTATCTTGAAATAATATGTCTACCAGTGCATCTTCTCTTGTAGAATCTACCAATGTATCTCAAGAGCAATTTCACTGTCCCGATGGCAGAAAATGTATTTTGAAACAAAGAAGTTGCACGTACATTTAAACAAATCAAAGAGTCTCGATTAAACAAGTAAACCAATCTAAACTAGTTAATCCTACTCAAATCAAGTATTCTGAATCGTTGTGATTTGACCTCATGTAGATATCATGTTTTTGCAGTGCAGGCGAGCCTTTCTAACCTGACTGGCCAAGAACATAAAAACCAACACTCGCCTACTGCAATATGAAAGGGGGATTACACCGGGGCTGCTGGGGCGTGACCGGGAGGTACAGTTCAAACAGAGCACAGCCAGAGCACAGCCATAGTGTAGCCAGAGCCTCAGTCATCATCATCATCCTCCCCTTCTTCGTCCAGATCCCGTTTCCTCTTCTGCCCTCGCTCCTCTGTGCACACAAACATTAGCATTAGCAATAGGCACACTTACAAACTTTTAAGGCTAATGCACACCAGGGCACGGCGCCTCATTTGAATTAGGGTTAATTAATTCATCTTAATTAGGGTTTAAAACTCTTGCTCTGAAAACAGGAAAACGGCAGATTACTGATCAAATTTGGGGGAGAGGAGGCGAACCTTTCTCTGTCTCTGCTGTGACTGTCCTCCCTCTCTTCAGTGTCTGCTCACCTTATTCACCCCATTTGGGTTAGATTATTTTTCATGAGGCCTGATCCTAACAGCAAATAAGTTCAATACGGACGATAAAGCCGTTTGAAAGCCTCTGGAGCATCGGTGCAATGTGACTGTTGGTCATATGAACATTGAACGTTTTACACAAATTAACTGACTTTATGTGATACATAAGCAGAAAAAACTTTTCCCAAATTCTCACTGATATAAATGGGATCCCTGTTTAACTGGAAGTGCCGCCACAAAAAAGCGAGACAAAAGTGGGCAGGGCAGAATAAGGTGAATAGCTGGTGAAAAGCTGTGCTTGTGACACAGAGTAGGGACATGCCTGTACTCACTGCACAAGTGCAAAAAGCATGTGTTTTTTTTTTGCCCTGCATCAAAGCGTCCCGGTGTTCGTTGGCCAGTTTTAAAGCTAATATAACTTAGCACATTACACTTACCATCATCATCCTCGTCGTCAACTTCTCTGTCATTCAGGTCCTCCTCTTCTTCCTCCTGTAAAATCAGACATAACAGTAAACATTATATATTACTAGGATAGAGAAAAGTATTGCAGTCAAACTGAAATCACAAATTTAAATTCCAGTTTGTGAAAACGCAATTATGTAGGCTAAGTTAAATCATTTCGTCATTGTAAAGAAGACTGATAACTGGTAAGTTTAAACCTCTACAAACATGTTCAGAAAGGGATGGGCAAGGTGCAACTGTCTCCAGCAGAGGGCGCAAGCAGTCTACATAAAGGTAAAATAACAGCTAAATAAGCAGCTACTCATTTTTAATTTTGAAATGAGCATCACACTATAAATTTACACTGATCACTATTTAAATGGTCAGAATACAAGTGTGGGAAAGGGTGGAGGGCTGCATGTTCACCACTAGATGTCGCCAAAGTAAAACCCACTCCTCCATGTGACCTGCTTGTTAGAATGTGCTGATTCTGTCCACACTTGGCATTTCTAATTACATCAGCACTTTCATTATGCAAAAGACTATAACACTATCTTTTTACTAAAGCGACATATCAAGTAATACTTAAAGGGCCTATATTATATGTTATAATGTAGTTTCCTCATCAGAAACACACCTGGAGTTGTGTTTTGTTAACCCTGCAGATTTAGGCAATGCTCTTCTCTCAAACTAAAAACACTTTCATTACAATAATGTGCATGATTTCAGCCCTGGAACTGGCAATGTCTGCTGAACTAAAGGTAAAAGGTAGCTGTTGACTTGAAAACTACCACTCTGTGACATCACAAGGTGGAAAAGAAGATTTTGAGCTTTGAGGATGTAGACAGACTAATAGGGTTACTCAAACATGTGTGAATGAAACAATATACAACTCCAGGTATGTTTTAGAAGTAACAGCATTCTAACATGGCTTAAAGCTCACAAGAATCCATTTTGTATATGTGGGAGAAGAATGTGGTTAGGCAATCAGAAAAAATATGCAAATAAAGTAAAATTTGCATTGAAACAGTATATTGATCAGTCTTATCCGTTATAGGTCACATATGTAAAAGTTGTGTGGATAAATTGAGAGTTTGTGAATATAAATACGGTTTGACCCAACGTGTAGTTTTGTGTGCCCACGGCCCTGACCTCTCCACTGAGGTCGTCCTCCTCCTCTTCCTCGTTCTCCTCTTCATCCTCCTCTCCCTCCTCCTCCTCTTCATCTCCTGGAGCTGCATCTTCATCATACTCCTCCTCATCTACATCTGATGAAGACACAAAGTGTGATAGTAAGTTAAGATGGTAAATACATTAGTTTAGCTGCATAGCATTTAGTGCAGAAAATTGTTGCAATTGATCAAGTACATGTACACTGATTTACAAATGAAAAGAAAAACACTTTTAAAGGTTGAAAAATCTTAATTCTAAATTGCAGTTTGGATTGTTGCAATGAACAAATACAGAGAACAAAAATCTAGAAATCCCATCTATAAGGGGTCTCTTTGTTTATAAAAACCTGCTAACCTTGTAGTTGGTTTAATAATTCAGTGTTTTCTCTACTGCCAAAGCGGCTGGACAAGTTAAAAACGCACTCACTGGACTGAATCTTGGTGATAAAAAATACAGCTCAATGCCAAGAGCACTTCTCACTATCCACCAATTCAGAGATTGGTAGTACGAGTCATGCCTTATACAAGAAACAGCATGCAGTAGTGTTTGAGTGATGGGAGCAGCAGATTGGCAACTTTGGTGGGCAGCTGTGGCTACAATAGTAACTTAACACCTACGAGTATGGAATGAATGAAAGCACAATTTATGCACAAAAAGTGTAAAGCATCTTTAAACATATGGGAAAAACTTTATAAACCAATTATTAGAAAGCATTTTATGGAGTGCTTTACCATCTTCGTCGTCATCGTCATCGTCCAACCCCTCGGCGTACACCTCTGCATCTGAGTCGGGTGCCTCCTTGTCGTCCTTGTCGTAGCCGTCCAGATAGGTGAGCTGAGGCAGCAGCTTGAACACGTTGTCTTTGTACTCGTTCAGGTTTGTCACTTCACAGTTAAACAGATCGAGGCTTTTCAGGGTCTTCAACTCTTTCTGCCAATGGAAACAAGAGACAAGACAGTCAAATGTGACTAGTATTGAAACTACATATTCATTTGAGCAAGTAATGATACCAAAAAGTCACATTCACAGACACAAAATGAACCTTTCCTGAGCTGCATCGAACAAGTATAAGAGCACATAGACTAGTACACACCCATGGACCACTATGGAACCTACAGGACCACTGAGGGATTACACAGATATAAGAACACATGGGAATAGAAAATAAAGTATTATGATTTTATGTTGAAAATCACATTCTATTGAACATTCTAAAAAGTGTTTTATTATCGTGGTGTTGAAATCAGTGTTGAGTATTGAGTCTATTCCTTAATATTGAAATCAAGTTTAAAATATTAGTATTGTGACGACACTAGTCAATAAATTAGACTTTATATAGATGAACATAGCTAGTTTCTTTTCCCGAGGTCCGCCACCATCTTGTCTCCATGGAGAGGTTATTGAATTCCCTGGAATGTTCCACAGTATAACATCTGTAATCCCTCATCCGGACAGGATCCATAGCAAGAAAGTGACAAACCCACATTATAACATCAAACTTGTCTATCCTGCATTTATCATGTATTTTTACTGCAAAAAAGCTTGCAATACACTCATTTACATAGTGCATCTTTAACTGTACTGTGAGAGGTCATCTAGATTAGAACACAAAGAAGCACAATGGGTGTTTTAAGGAGGCCTATTGAGCACTTGAGCTTTCCAAAAGAAAAGAGGAGGCTGACCTGCCAGACTACTCCTTAAACTAATCAGTAAACATGGGCCTAGTAGTAGAATCTACTGAGACTGATGTATGGTGCTTCTGGCCCTGGAGGTGAGGTCCAGGCTTGGGGCTTACCAATGGCTCTATTGTGCTGAGGTCTTTAATCTTGTTGCCGCTGAGGTTAAGATGTGTGAGGTTGGGGCATTTCTCTGCCAGGACTTCCAACCCTCCTGAGATCCGGTTGTCACTGAGTTCAAGCTGGCAAAGTAAGCACAGTCTGTTATGTGCAAGTTCTGTTAAGATGAAACTTTGTAGACTGCAAACTTTGCATAGAAAATCCCCTTAA
Source organism: Taenioides sp. WSHXM2023 (assembly GCA_029959045.1). Classification (NCBI taxonomy): domain Eukaryota; kingdom Metazoa; phylum Chordata; class Actinopteri; order Gobiiformes; family Gobiidae; genus Taenioides; species Taenioides sp. WSHXM2023. The sequence continues at coordinate 35,008,747 of CM057091.1, forward strand.
TCTTTAAATTCATCATAAAAAAGGAAAAAAAAACTGCATCGCAGTGGATTATTTTGTGATTGCCTTCAGTCAACAAAACAAAGTATTGGATAATGATAAACACTCACCTTTTTGAGTTTATTTAACTTGGGCAAGTGGGCGACTGTTGTCAGACCGACGTTGATTGTGCTTAGAAATTCCAGCTCCTCAAATTCATCTGTCAGACCCTCGATCTTCCCTTCATTTGAACGACAGTTGTCTAGAACAAGTTCTTTGACCTGTGGACGAGACACAAATCATTTCTATGTAATATATGCATTATTAAGGCTAAATTATGTGCATTATGGCATCAGGGGAAACAGTGGCTCAGTAGGTGTTAAAGTGCTGACGGCTGGTGGCTCAAACCCTGGTCAGACAAGTGAGTACTGTTGTGTCCTTGGGCAAGACGTTTCACTCACTTTGCCTCCAGTGCCGAAGTCTATGAATGAGTGTGAGATAATGTGGGACAACAAAGGGAAACAGCTCCTGGCTACAAACCGGTGTGTTTACACAGCATGTGTTAGTATGTTCATTAGCATGTCTTGTCCCACCTGATAAATAAATATCAGTTAAAATAACCTCGAGTAGCAGCTTTTAAAGCTTTATATAAGCCTGATAACATGCCTCCTGTGCGGCTATAGTTGATCTAACAATATAAGAGCATGAGTAAAAGTGTGGCTCTGTTTTCCTGTGGCGGAGGACTTTCTCTCTGCACCATAACAAACGCTTGGTTCAGTGGCCACGAGCTCGTCTTGGCCAATCAGCTGCTCGGAACGGAACTATAAGAAATATAGGCCTAATATTCCGAAGACGACATAGAATGCAGCGCGTACAGTAGAGCTTGGCTTTTTGCTTTAGTTTTTCATTATGACGGTATATTTACGACAAAACGTGATTCTCCAGAGCCTGGTTTGCGTGTCCACGGCTCACACACGGCTGTGAGCCGGAGTGTGGATGGCTGCGAAGAGCGCAGATGCACATTAGTGAAAACAAGTGCGAGCCAAACAGAGCTACGAGTCGTGCACAGGGTCATTTGGAGTAGGAGGGGCGGTAAAGCCGATTAGATAGCTGCCAGGCAAACCTTTCATTGTTGCTCGCGCTAAACAGTTGACGAATGGATTGATGGCGTTTATAGACATCCATTTATAAAAGGTATGAAGGATCCTTCGTCATTTGTGTCGAATAAACGCGGGTTTCAGTGCATTTCGAAGTGCCTTTGTTTCTCAGTAAAATGGCGGCTTGTCCTAGTTATGGAAAACTAGAACAACAACACGGCGAGAATGTGTTTTCGCTTTGGATGGCGCTCACGGGCCACAGACGACAGAACATCGACGGTACCGCCGAGTTTTCTCGAATAGAAACAAGTGCGCGGTGAACACGGTCACATACGGCTCCAGGTCCGAGCCCCGCCGTGTGGCGCGGTAGCGGTGCTTCCTCTGGGCCTCTGCGGGCACAGCGTGCGCGGACTCCGGCTGGAGGCTCCCTGCACTGGCCGCTGCCCCCCGCGTCTAGGGCTTGTGTTACATAAACGAGCCGTCCGCGCACACGGCGGGCTGTACTGCGGGCTGTGGACCGCTCCAAAGAGACTTCTTGCTACACTAATGCGCGGCTCTGCTCTTTATGCGCCGACCACTATTTGATGACTTTGAGAGTCCGCATCCTTCAGGCGCCAAGTGCACAACTCAAAGTGACTGGGGTACGGCCGGACCACAGCGTACGTGTAAACACCGAACAACTGTACGAAATGGGCTTGATCCGGCTCTGGTACCATGGTGGGTGCACGCTCGTAGACGAACAGCTCCCGTTGTGTCTGTCGTGTTTATTCTGCTGCTGCATTCTCAAAGTGCACATAAAAGACGCGGGCTTCGGGTCGCTCTAAAGTTCAGCTCTCCCACCTGTACTACCTGTACGTCGAGCTAAACACGTCCGAACATTAGCAACAACGCGAGCCCACGTCTCCATCATCTTCAACTTGGAAGAAACTTTGTATCTCCACGCCAAGGCATCACACGAAAGGATCTCCATTAGCGGAGTAACGGTAACAGAAGCGGCCAAGCGGCCAACTTACGTCTGACGGAGTGCGGTTCCGCAACTCGAGGTGAATTCTTTTCTTCATATCCATCCTGGATGTGTGTGCCCTGATGTGATCCTCACTTTTAATAATTACTGCAAAAGCAACTAGCAGCTCCAGATCAGACTGCTGTTGTTCATTCAAACTTGATCCGCTCGGTGGGCGGGACTACGGCTCGCGATTGTCGTCACCGCCAACCAATGGACGCGCGCGCCTAAAGAGATAACGGATTTACACAGACGCAGGCCAATGGAGCCCCATTATACAACTGGGTGGGGTTTTCATGTTGAAGTTTGGTTGCTGTTGCCTCAAGTTTACATGAATAATGTGATACTTAAATATTTAAACTAAATTAGTGTTGGAAACACATTGCCACCGCATGGTATAACTGTTTACATAACATCACTTAGTGTTATGTAAAACCTTCCGCCTCGTGCATATACACTTTACACCGCAGGATAAATGAGTTCTTAACATCATGTTTTTAGATATTACTATAACGTAATTTGTGATTTCCTTGTTCTTTGCATAAATAAAACGGATTGAAACTAAACCTGTGATCTCTTTGCATTTTGTTAATGGGCTACTGTTTATTGTTTTATTCTTAATTTAACCAGCGTTACTGTTAATGCCAATGATTAAAACAAAAAACAAAAAAACCTCACGGTATTTAATTCCATACGCCTGTTTAAATGCATTAGGCCTGTCAGTGTTAAGTTAAGTCCACAAATAACCCGCAGAATGCTCCAAATGAGAGGCTGCAGTGGTCAAGTGCAGTCGGCTCCAGGGTCCCAGAAGGTAAATCCTCTTGAGTGGGTTCTGAGCGGGAGGGAGGTCTCTCGCTGTCCTTCTCTTTCCACAGATTGTCCACCAGAGGGGGCCAAAACCTCAGGAGCGTGACTGAAGCCCCCTGTGTCCTGCAGGCCTACTGGAGATGTACACTTGAGGAGGTAACTTGTGAACAAATGTACCATGACTTCTGAGGATAAGGCACTTGTTTGGTCTTGTTTACAGTCCTGGACCAGGACTAGGGTAATAGACTCTCGGGGGTAGTCTATTATAAGGCTGAAACAAGCTGATTATGTGTTTTCTTTGTTTTTGTAGCGTGTATCTTTTTTACAGAAAAGAGCACTAGCCTCAGTTCTAACCCTGCACATGTACACAGACTAGGGACCACCACAGCCACAGGTACATTTTTCACATGTTCTGCTACTGACTCCTTAGCTGGGGCAACACTGCCCAGTTGCACCAGGTGGAAGTAACGTAAAGATCTGAATGAAGTAGAGCTAAACCATCAGGTAAAACAAAAAAAAAATCAGGTAGAACTTACCAACTTAGCCCACCATCATCTGTATGGCTGGAGGAAGGTTGCCACATTACACACCAATTTAATCATCATCAAGGGCTGCAGTGATTAGCCTAATCAATGAATCGTGATTTGTCAAATATATAATATATCCTAACTGTTATCTGAATTATACAGTAAAACACATTCAAGGTTTTTTAAAACCATTAATATATTAAATCTAAATGTCAAAAAAGGATAAACAATTTTTTATTTCTGTCAGTACACTGTATTTATGTAAGTAATCTGTATTTAGAGGACTTCAGTCACCAGATTTCAACATTTATTTGGTTAAAAATGTGTTTTGAAAATCCAAATTTACTATAAAAATCATGGCTGACTAGTCGAGCATAACATAACATGATCATTAGTTCCAGCTCGAGTTGTCTGGACTGTACACACACTCCAAAACATGCACAAGGTTTTAAGACACAGGCAAAGCAAGAAGTGCATTGAAATAATATGGGGAATATGTATGTTATTTGGAAATATACTCAGGATGCCCTCAACCACTTTACTTTAGCAACTTGGCTACAAATTTCGAAGAAAAAAACATGGAGACAGATGTATGGATATTTGCACTTTTCAGCATATTGGCGATCGACCTTAAATCCCCAGCACACGCCCACGTTCTGTTTGACCCAACCAGCTGCCCGAATATCAGTGGTGGAGTACTCCAAATTTGTGCTCAAGTTAAAGTGAGAACTAATGTTGCCAAAACTGTAAAAGTAAAAAGTACACATGAAAAATACTACTCGGGGTACTAGTTAGTGGGTACACAAAGGAGCAGAGACAGTGGACAGTAGGACAATAGTAACTTCTATAATTTCACTAATTACAGTGACATGACTAGAACTGTACTCAGTTACAAAAGAAGTGAATGTTTAAAAATCAGTCAACAAGTACAATTACCCCAAAACTAATTTACAGTAATGTGAGTATTTGTAATTAGTTTCTTACTTTCCACCACTGCTAAATATAAATGAAGAATAAACACATAAAGCTTCATGTTTAAAGAGAGTACTGCAGAAACATGACTCCACTGCTCTCTTAGTTTGTAGTAAATCAAGGTCAAGGATGAGTTTGTACTGAATTCAAATTTAAATTCATTTGGGGAAAATTATTGGCCCAAGAATTTGAATCATCTTACTGGACATCGATTTAAAAAGAAAAATTTCAGAAATTTCACTTAATCAAAAAAAAAAAATGCTGTTATTAATATAGTGGCAGGCCTAAATGTTTGTAGTGTTGTCACAGTACAACAATTTCAGACTCAATTTTGATGAGCATCTAGTTTCTATACTCATTTTTATACATAACTAACTAGTTTTAGCATTGATGAGTATCAGATTCTCCATACTTTTGACAGCCTTAATTGTTAGTAGCAGCTCTAGTCCGTCAGTACCCGTGCCTGTGGTCACACTGGACACTAGTACGTGCACAGGCCTCGTCTCTGGGGGGTGGAGCGTGCACAGTGCAGTGGATGTTGTGCACGACTGACAGCCCTGACTGGTTGCGTGCTTCACAGAGCACAGCACACTGATTAGCTGTAGCTGTGTTATCCACTTTACCAAACAGATAATGAGGTTTAACAGATTAACAGGAGCATTACCACCAGGGGGCGCACTTCCACAAAGGCTCTGGCTGGCTCTGCTCAACAGGCAAAAAAAAAATCAGATACTAATTGATATTAAAATTAGTATCGAAACTAGATACTCGTGATCACGCAGCAGTTTGAGAAAGTGTGGTCCTGTTTGTGGTGTTTTGGGACTTTTTAAACTTTAAATCCTCTTTATATTTGTCTATTGTGTATAGTGTGTGGATAAATGAGATGTGAAATGTGGGACCAGCCTCTCAGATCTGCAAACCATGGATGGATGGATGGATGGATGGATGGACCATGTATCAAGATCAGGACAAGTAGAAGAGCACATGGGGTGTTTCCCAATCTCCAGGCTCCTCAGCCTCTGAGCCACTTTGGACAGATCCGCGTCATCAGAGCTCTGCCCAGTGGTGTTCCAATTCCCCCAAAGCCCTCACGTCCTCCACACTCCACTCCCCTGTTTGGCTCTTTTACCCAGCATGCACCTGTGGATCCTTGGCTGCCTTGGAGCGCTTGAAATTGCCCCTAATGCAACTTTCATTTTTAATTAAATTTTTTTAAGCAGTAAAAAGCATTTTAATCAAATAAAACTCATTCTACAATAATAAAAATAAGTAAATATTTAGCTATTTTAGACATATTGCTGCAAATAACACTATTTTCAGAACAAATGAATTCAAATAAGGACGAGTGCAGCAATACCTCTTATAGAAGGGGATTGGAACACAATAAGCCTCATCCGAAAATGTTTCAGCCTGTGTGTTTATTTCTTTAGGCCAATGATCAGCCTAAATAACAGATGATTCACTCAGCCTTTATTATTCACATGTTTGAATGCATGTGACACATAAAAACACCTCTGAACACTTTATATTTATTGAAGCATTGATGTTTATTAAGTTTGATTTGGTCCATGGCACGGCGCAGTCGCTCCCTCCGGAGACTGCAGGTGCACTCCAGGAGCTGTGAGTTGGACACTCGGCTCTGCTTCAGAGGAGCCGACTCTGGAGGAGTGTTACAAAATGGTGTTTGGAGGAAGGATCCTGGGAACTGAGAAACACCCATAGACTAATATAGGCCCATGGACCACTATGGAACCTACAGGACCACTGAGGGATTACACACATATAAGTATACATGGGAATAGAATAGAAAGTACCAAGATTTAATGTTGAAAATCACATTCTATCTAAAGACTGTTTTTTTATTATCATTCGGTATGTAATGGTAGTCACATTTTTATAAAGTGCTTTTCCACCTTCAAGGCACTCAAAGCGCTCTACATCACCCAATCACACACTTGTCTGACCTGTGGGTCAATGCAACTGATCGCTCAACTTTATGTCAAGAACGGGATTCAAACCTCCAAGCTTCTAATCAGTGGACAAACACTCTACCAGCTGAACTACTGTGGCCCATCTGACCTTTGCCATACACACGATCAAGATCTGAATAGGCCCATCAGTGCCATGTTTATTGTTCGCTGAAGTCTAGCTTATTCCATACAGGTTTTGGACTTATTACACTAATTTATGACCTGTTATAATTGTGTGTCCTAAAAACGCACACTGTTCCAGCTTGTGAGGTCATTGAGTGGTGATACAGGAAGTACTCCACTGTGTTTTTAGACTCCATACATCTATGAATAATTTGGAGCCTTGGAATTGCTAAACGTTGATGCTACATTGATTTACTGTAGCCTGGTTGAAGCGTATTAGCTTCGCAGAGACTTTCTGTGGCCATCTCAAGTGAACTAAAGTTAAAACGATTTTTTTTTTTTTTTTACAAAGGCAACAAAAGATTATTGTAGTGTATTGTAGCATAAATCTGTGAGACTAAAATAGCTGTTAATCTTAAAACTACCACTTAATGACATCATAAATTGGAACAGAGCATTTCGAGCTTTGGAGATGCAGAGCCCATAATATACAGGGTTAGACCTACTTAAACATGAATGAAACCACACGAGAACACATCACACTGATTCTTGCATCTTTGCACTGGCTTCCTGTTCGATTTAGAACTGATTTTAAGATTTTATTGTTTGTTTTTTAAAGCATTGAATAGATGGGCCCCACAATACACAATACTCGGACCTCATCCAAATTTACACCCCGCGCGCTCTGAGGTCTGAAGGCCAGCTCCAGCTCGTGGTGCCCAACACGAGACTTAAAACCAGGGGGACGGGGCCTTCTCTGTGGCTGCCTCCCCCTCCAAGTCCAAACAACCCCCACAGAGGAGTGTTTTAAGTCTCTAAGACCCACTTTTACTCTCTGGGTTTTAACACTGCGTGAGTTGTGTGGTCCTTTGTGTCTTTTATTTAATTTTTAATTTAACTGTATTCATTTTTAAAATATTTTTTGCGTTATGCATTTTAACACTTTTTATTTCTTGATTTATTTATGTCTGCTGTCTTTTATTGTCTTCATTTGTCTGTGCAGCACTTTGGAAACTGTTTTGGGAAAGGTTTAGCTTTACTTCTACCACTAGAGGGAGACATTTGATCAACTTTTAGGAGCGTAATGTCTAGCCCGTGTCAATTATATATATTATGTATTCTTTATGTATTATTGCTCTCAGCATTCTGTTATAGCCGCTATTTTGAGGACTTTTCGCCATTCAAAAGATTAAAGCGCCCATGTTACACTCTTTTCTGATTATGTTATAATGTTTCCTCATCACAAACAGGCCTGGAGTTGTGTTTTGTTTCATAGGGTTAGAATTACTTGGGTTCACACACAGATCCTGCAGATTTAGGCTGAGTTCTTCTCCCAAACAAACAACACCCTGTTACACCTTGTGATGTCATCATGTGGTAATACAGGAAGTGCTCCATTTTGTTTTTACACTCCATACACCTTCACTACAATCATTTGGATCATTTCTGCTCTGGAATTGCCAATCTATACAAAGGGTAAAATAGCTTTAACTTTAAAACTACCACTTTGTGACATCACAAGGTGGGGCAGAGAATTTTGAGCTTTGGAGATGTAGACAGACTAAAAATAAAGGGTTATTAGAACATGTGTGAATGAAACAAAACACAACTCCACTCATGTTTTTGATGAGGAAACATTATAATGGCTTAAAGCTCACAAGACTCAACTGGGCATTATAGTGGATTTAAATCCTACTTTAAATTAATAAAAAACAAACTTTACATTGGTTTCAGCTTTCTGATAGGCACCATCTTGAGGATTTTTCAAAAGATTCTTATTGGAGAGCAACAGTACATTTTCATGACTGCGTGAACAAGCCTACAGAATACAGTCGTAATCCAGTGAGCCAGTCCTCACACAGCTCAATGCGATTAGCCTAATGACTTAAGCCAATGCATCAACATTAAACATCTCAAGAGAATATTGACCCGAGCAATAAGAACTGGCACTAATACATATTAATTGGCTTCCAGGCCTACATGAGGAGAAGCGGTTGGCTGCTGCTATCACCATAGCAACATGAGCAGAGACATCTGTGATGGAGATCTCTTCATGTACGACTGAGACACTGATTCAATCTGCCATTTATGTTTGAATAACGGGATTCTATTCAAAGTTCACTTTTTAAACACATCCAGAAGAAGTGACACAAACACTGAAATATGGACTCACAAACTAATACAAGAATCACATTTCACAGCATATTTGTGGAGGAATTAGTGGTACTTCCAAAACTGCAGTTTTTACAATTTGCTAATTGCGTCTGTGCTAATTATGATTTTGTTTGGATTAGGAAGCACCAGCCTCTGTCATCAGAAGGTCTCGGCCTACTTACTGTCAAACTGTATTACAGTTAAAGTGCACAACAGGTTAGGTACTTTTTTTCACCAAAACATAGGCTACTTTAAGGTGTATTGTGTAACTTTTCTGATGGAGGGTCCATTACCTGCCAGTTTCTATGTCATTCTTTTTTTCTTTTTTTTTTTTACTTCCTGCTGGACACGGACAGTTGTTATGACATATGTAGAGGTAATGCCATAACTGTTACCTAGCAACCATAATGTAAACAAGGGTGAAAATCTGTCTAAATGACACAATAGATATGATTAAACTAATCAAAATAAACAACGCCTTTATTTAGTTAAAAGAAGGTTTAACCTAAAAAAAAAAAAATGCCTTCTTTGTGCATAAATTGTCTCTGTATTTTGGAGTTTTTGGTGTTGATGACATCGGCAGGGCGATTCTGTTTTAGAACTCAGCGCTACTTCCTGCATATTTCAACTTTTTCCCACAAGCTTCAATAGAAACACCTTTGCGCCTAATAATAAAAATGCAAGAATAAAACATTTTATGGAGGAAAAATAGGAAAAAAGTGTGAAACAGAAATGTCCCCTGATATAAATGTTTCAGGTAAAGTCTCTGTTTCAGCTGTTTGTGTCTATGGAACAGAACAGAATCACACGCACAGTCCCAGAGGTGGGTTGTGTAGCCGAAAACTGCACTCACAAGAAGTACTCCAAGAAATTTCTTAAAAAGTACACAGGAAAACTACTACTCAAGTAAGAGTTTAGAATGATCTTGAGTGGTATCAGAACATAGACTATATTTTACTTCTTGGTTTCTTTTTTAAATACAATACAGTAACGTGTATTTACCTTGTTGACATGTTTCGGCTGCGAGCTGCGAGCCATCTTCAGAACTGTCACCGGTTTTGGTGGTGACGTGTCGTATATCAGCAGTTGTTACTTCCTGTAGGCGTGGTCAGCTGTTGTTACTTCCTGTGGGTGTGGTCAGCTGTTGTTACTTCCTGTGGGTGTGGTCAGCTGTTGTTACTTCCTGTGGGCGTGGTCAGCTATTGTTACTTCTTGTGGGCGTGGTCAGCTGTTGTTACTTCCTGTGGGTGTGGTCAGCTGTTGTTACTTCCTGTGGGCGTGGTCAGCTATTGTTACTTCCTGTAGGCGTGGTCAGCCTGATGGACCTGGCAGGTCGCTCAGACTGACCACGCCTCCCGTCGCCTGGTGGTCTCTGGAGGAGGGTGTCCCAGGTGTGTGAAAGGAGGAACGCTCTGTCATCACGGTTAATTCTGTCCGTGCCTCGTTTCCTGATTTCACTGTCCTCCCTGATGCCCTGTTTGAACTTGTTGTTTTCTGATCCAATGACCCGTGCCCCGTCCCAATCCATTTTTTTTTTTTACACTGGTCTGATATGGCAGATTTTAGGTTTTCCTGCTCTGCTTTGTCTTTTTGTGTTCTGGTGAGTCTCCCTGATGTTTCCTTTTCACATTCCTTTTGGTGTTCCTTTTTTTGGATGTGAAAAGCCCGGCCTGTTTCCCCTATGTATGATTTATTGCATGATTTGCACTGGATTTCGTAGATGGCGTTGCATTTTTGTTCTTGTGGGATTTTATCTTTGGGGTGTACTAGCTGTTGGTGGAGTTTTGTGTATGGTTTGACTACAGTGCTTATGTTGTGTTTTTTCTCATGGCTCTCTGGATGGGTTCAGTTGAATGAATGAATGAATGAATGCCTTTATTTGTCAATTCCTTCACATGTGCAAGACATACAAAGCAATCGAAACTGGACCTGTCACCCTGTCCGGACATTACAACATACAAAAAAAACAAAAAAAACAATATGACATGGGGAAGACTACATGGACCGGACCAGAAGACAGGTAGCATATAGGAATAAACAATGCAGTATAACATGAGGGTAGAGGGAGAAGAAAAAAAAAGAGAACCGCCCCCAGACCATGCTCCTATCGGGGCATAGTATGGCGTGAGTACACAAATAAAAAACACCTCCGAGCATCAGCACTACAGTCAAAACACAGTACAAAACATTCCACAGGACTAGCAACAGGGTAGGGGAGGGGTGTGGAGGTAGCCCAACGTAGGCAAGCAGCCATCCGGATCCTGCAGCTACTGGGGCGCTGGATGCAACAGACCCGCCCACCCGGTCAGGGGTATGAAGCTGCGAGGGGTTGGGGAGGTGCCAGGCTCCCTCCGCTGTAATCTCAGCGCGATTTGACACCAGCCCGGCCTTGGTCGTGACCAGTGCTGGCTTGGGGAGGCCAAAAGATAAGATTGGGTTGTTCTGGTTTTAAAGCGAGCAGCTGCGTCCAGTTTCAACAACACTGCTCTCTTTGTCCATTGGTCTCAAGGTCTTCCCATCCCTCTATGCAAAGCATCCAAACGTCTCCAAGATGTTAACCATGTTGTTAGAGCCAAAGTTCCATCCATACGGCTCAAAGTCACAGTTTGAGTATTGGCAGCTTTGCCCATCGCTTCAATCAATCCGGGCAGCCAAATGGGGCTTTGAACAGCTGCCTCGGTACTCTGTTTTTTCTTGAAAGACAGGGCCACGCCTAATCCAATCAGCAAAAGTCCTGTAATCATGGTTCCGAATAAGTATAAATCCTCTATGTCCTCTACGGAAAGCGCTGACAGACACACAACTCGCCACTTGTCCCAACCGTCCATCGTGTATCCGGCAGCGTAGGTTCCCGCAGGGCACGCAGGCTTGCCCAATCCTGCTTGAAAAATGGTTTCAGTAGCGTTCAGAGACCAATTTATCAAATCCATAATTAATTTGGTTTTGGAGAGCAGAGCGGAGAGAGTCACTCAAGGAAAAAGACTAGACACTAGACCAGACGAGACAAAGAGCAAAGCAGGGAAAGATAAGGGTCAGGAGAGGAGAGAAAATGCGTCTGCCCTCGCCAAGAGCAAGAGAGAGAGAGTTATTCCTCTAATGTATGGTAGTGTGACTGTGTTCTTGTGATCCTGCTTCCCCCTGTTGGTTTGTTGTGTTTTTTTCCCGGGGTTTGTTGGTTTTATTGTTGACTTGTTGTCTGCCTTTGTTTATGGCCCAGTTGGGATATTGACATTGTTTGAGTGCTTATATAATGTGTCTCTCCTCCTCTTCCCTGTCGGTTTGGTCTGTTATGAGTGTGGCCTGTTCGAATAGTGTCCTTACTACTGAAAGTTTATGTGCAGTGGGATGTTTGAATGTCCAGAGTAGATAAAGTACATAAGAAGACAAAATGAACATCTTTGGTTTAGCACATAGACTAGTATACGCCCATGGACCACTATGGAACCTACAGGACCACTGAGGGATTACACACATATAAGACCACATGGGAATAGAAAAGAAAGTACCAGGATTTAATGATGAAAATCACATTCTGATGCCTAAAGAAAGAGTGGTTTATTATCATTATTATATGGAATCAGAATTGAGTATTACAGTCTATTTCTTAGTATTGAAATCGACATCATGACGACACTAGCCTCTATACATCCTCCCTACACGATGAGACCCTGCCCCCTCTGTGTAGTACCTGCCCTGTCCCTGTACCTGTGGTTGGGAAACAGAAGCTCTGGAGGTGGGGAGCAGCTCTGGGTTATCCATTATTCATGCTAATGGATTGTGGCAGTTTGGAGTCGGTGCCTGTAATGTGACCCAGGTGAGGAGGGGGGAGCGCTACACAGTCCACCCCGCAGCGACCTCTCCGATCGGGGCAGGGCTCCTGGGCATTACCTGCTCTCACCTCCATGGATCAGCACGCACCACAGAGGTAACAGGGCATCAGGTTTAGGTTTAGGCTAATGTGAATGTTGCCCAAATGGAGCCAGGACTTAACCAGGTAAACTATGGTCACATCTGATTTTGAAACGCGTGTCTACCTCCATGGCACTCTAAGCACATTACATCAAGGAACCACTCACCCATCTACACACACACACCAGTGCACATAGACACTGGTGAGGCGGGTTAAGTGTCTTGCCTAAGGACACAATGTTAGTGTCCATCTGTGAGAGCTCTCTTCCATCAGTGTTCATGTCGAGAGCGGGTTTTGAACTGGCTACTGTCAGATCAGAGGACGAGCCCCGGACCTACTACCACCTTTACCTGTGCAGGTAAAGGTGGTAGTAGGTCCATCATCTTCTTGTTTCTATGGAAATGTCATTGCCTGCTTAGAATGTTCCACAGTATGACAAAACAGCTCTACCTTACATTTATTCAATTACAGATTGTTTTATAGCTCAAAAATACCTAGAAAAAAAGGCATTTTGACTGTGAGCCAGGGTCACACGCCACAGACCTGCAGCCTCGCTTGGTTTGGTCTCCATGAAGATAGAAAGGTTTAATGCCATACTGTGAAGCATTCCAGACAAAACATTAACATCTGCATGGAAAAGCAGCATTTGACGGAGCCTCCTTGTTGAGCCGCATTTTGTAATAACGGTGCATTTTGTAATAAACGTCCAAAATGTAATAACTTTTTCATTTCATTTTGTAATAAAGCCGCATTTTGTAATAAGCTGCCGCGTTTTGTAATAAACTGCCCCAACGCATTTTGTAATAAATTTTGCCGCATTATGTAATAAGTTATTACATTTTGAGAAGATTATTACAAAATGCACTTGCAACTTTTTTATTCTCTAGGAAATGTAATAACATGGTGCATTATGTAATAATACCTATTATTGTTGTTTGTTAAACAATGAATTTATACAAGAGTGACTTTTGTTGTTTTTTATGCAATTTCCCTTAGAGCTATGTAGCCTAATAAATCTATGTATGACAGAATACTCCAAATATAACTTTAGTTGCCTATTTGAAGTTTGGAATTATATAGGCCAATAACTTGTGGCCAAATTCAAAGCTCTACATGGTCTGTCACTCAGCCAGGGAGGGGAGGGCGGGCTGTAATCTGATTGGCTGCTGCATCAGTTCTACAAAGATCATGCGCTGCTTGCATGCTTAATTGAGACAGCCAACAGAGTTCAACATGCCGCCAGGTATGAAAAATCTGTGCCAAATATTATCTGTGTAATTGAATATATGGAAGTATAAAGACATTTTGCAGTTGATCTAAAGTTATGTAGATGTTTTGCCCTTGATAAGAAATTATATGACTGAATTTAAACCTGCATTGTCCAAGTTATGCTCACTGCATTAAAAACAGTTTGTAAAGTAAAACTGAAATCTATGCCTCTAAGTACATATTAAAAGTTAATAACTTAAACAGGACACATTTGAAGGAAAACTGTGCATGTGCAAAAAAAACTACACACACACACACAATAGTACACTGCTCAAAAAATAAAGTGAACATTTAAACAACACATCCCAGATCACAATGAATGAGGCATTCTGGTTAATAATGTATATTATTTACATGGTGGAATGAGTTGGAAACAAAATACTATGTGCATCAGAAGGAAGGGCCCACTGCACCAGCATATGGTCTTACACTGGGTGGAACCCTTCATTGTTTTATTATTTTGAGTAGACTAGTGTACATTATAGGGTTTTTTAACAGGAGGAATGAAAAGTTATGAACCATCGATATTTTAAATGCCAATAAAACTTTGGGGTTGAACTTTTTTTGTCATTGTAAGAACATAAACTGTACTTTGCAGATCTTAATTAATTTGGATAACAAATAACTTGCTGTTTTGCTCTAAAATGGTTTAAGATGAATGCCAAACTTTACAGTTCCAAGCTGTTTCAAAGCTTGCCTCTCTGTTCACCCCTCGCATGTGTTATTCCGTGGGTAGATCTTCATTGTGAACAACAGCTTTGATAGTTGTGCTTCACCCTTCACTGTAAGTCTAATTACGTAGTTTAACTTACTAATTCACTTCTTCCTAGTTTAGCCATATGGAGAATGTTGGATAAGAGAGCAATACCTTCCCTGTGTGAAGTCATAAATAGTAAGCATCGAAATAGCTATTAAAAGGCTAAAAATGTTATAACAGGTGTGAAAACAATAAATTTGTGAAAACCTTGTTTTTCAGTATTCCTACAAAAGAAGTGTCATCTTTAATGATAGCATCCTTTATTGAGACAAATCTAGGGCTATAACATAAGATCAACATTCATAAAGCAATTTGAATTATGGTACTGTGATGCCGCAGGTGGTGGTGGGTTATCAAAATTGTAATAATTAAAATACCTTCTTAAATATTATTTCAAGATAAAATATTTTAGTACTTGAAATGAAATTCCACAAATAAAATAAAAGTGCAAAAAAAGGCACAAAATGCAGTTTAGTTTTGGGAGTTAAACATTTTCCCTCTTTTGTCACCCTTGTAGGTCTGCTAATTATAACCCTGACCTGCACCCTGCTGGGGCTCATTGTATTTTGTATGTGCATATGTTAATGTTTACGAATGGATTAAATTTTGATACCCAGAGTTTTGTTCTGTATTACAAGAAGCATAATAAGGTTTGTTGGATGTTTATAACTATTCTTGATGTGGTTTTTGTTTCCAATAAAGAAAATCTGGAATTTACAGAATATTCTCTGTTAATGCAACCTTTGAATAGTGTACTGATAGTAATTGCTAAGTACTGCTACTAGGCTAATACAGTGATACTAATAATAGGCCTAGCTTTTACAAATACTTTAAAGTAAAATAAAATACAATCAACAAACAAATAAACTATGCTTTAGAATTGTTATTACATAATGCACCATGTTATTACATTTCCTAGAGAATAAAAAAGTTGCAAGTGCATTTTGTAATAATCTTCTCAATATGTAATAACTTATTACATAATGCGGCAAAATTTATTACAAAATGCGTTGGGGCAGTTTATTACAAAATGCGGCAGCTTATTACAAAATGCGGCTTTATTACAAAATGAAATGAAAAAGTTATTACATTTTGGACGTTTATTACAAAATGCACTGTTATTACAAAATGCGGCTCAACACTTCCTTCAGAAAAGTTACAGAATGCAACAAAATTTGAACCAAACCAAGTGTAGCCCAGGCTTTAAACCTGGAGACACAAACCGAGACAAGATCCAATGAACTGTATGTAGTCTGCACTCTGTTTATAA
This sequence comes from Taenioides sp. WSHXM2023, assembly GCA_029959045.1. Lineage (NCBI taxonomy): Eukaryota > Metazoa > Chordata > Actinopteri > Gobiiformes > Gobiidae > Taenioides > Taenioides sp. WSHXM2023. Next base: position 35,024,582 of record CM057091.1, read on the forward strand.
AAGCTACTACAATCACATCTGAACCTGTGTCACCAGAGCCTTAACCTGCAGATAGAGGACACAGACTTAGACAAACTTTATTGATCCACAAGGGAAATTATTTGGACACAGTAGCTCAATAAGGAGAGTAAAAAATAAATAGTAATAATAAATTCTAAATAAGTAGCAAAAAAGAGCAAGAGACAGGTGTCAAATGAGGCATAATTATATAAGTGTATATGTACAAGTCAAAAAAAAAAAATAGAAAAATAAGTAATAAAAATATAAAAGCACAGCTATATACAAGAAACAAGAAAAGCAGTGCAATGATATGATGATTGAGAGGACATGTACAGTTGTAGGGAGTATTATCTGTTACATAAGAGTGAGTTGTTGTACAACTGAATGGAGTATGGTATGAATGTAGTCCTGAATCTCTCACTGTTTGAGTGGAGCTGTAGGAGCTCCTCTGTCCCTCTATAGTCTGGTGCAGTGGGTGAGTTGTTGTAGGGAGTATTATCTGTCCCTCTATAGTCTGGTGCAGTGGGTGAGCAGGAGTGTCCATGATGGAGAGCAGTTTGTCCAGTGTCCTCCTGTCCCTCACTATGACAAATGTCTCCAGCTCACAGCCGATCACGTGTCCCACTTTACGGATCAGTTTGTCAATCCCCCAGTGTCCCTTTTACTGGTGCCGCTCCCCCAGCAGACCACAGTGAAGTCCAGGGCACTGGCCTCCACAGACTGGTAGAAGATCTCCAGTAACTTGCTCCACACATTGAAAGACCTGAGCTTTCTCAGGAAGTAGAGTCTGCTCATGCTCTTCTTGTAGACAGCATTACAGTTGTCCCTCCAGTCCAGCCTGTTGTTCACATGGACGCCAAGGTACTTGTAACAGTCCACTATTTCCATGTCCTGGCCCTGGATGGTAATGGGCTCCACTGATGTCCTCTTTCTCCTGAAGTCAGTCACTAGTTCCTTGGTCTTGTCAACATTCAGGAGCAGATGGTTTGCCTGGGACCACGCCACAAAATGTGCAATCAGTGTCCTGTACTCCAGCTCCTGTCCATCCCTGATACACCCTACCACTGCAGAGTCATCAGAGAACTTCTGCAGATGGCAAGACACGGAGCTGTACTGGAAATCAGAGGTGTACAGAGTAAACAGGAACAGAGACAGGACTGTACCCTGGGGGACTCCTACATTGCTGACCACTGTGTCAGACAGGGTGGTCCCCAGTCGCACGTACTGAGGCCTGCCTGACAGGTAGTCAGTAATCCAGGAGACAATGGAGGAGCTAACACCCATCCTGAGCAGCTTCTCACTCATCAGAAAGGGCTGGATTGTGTTAAAGGCACTGGAGAAATTGAAAAAAATATCCTCACAGAGCCCCCAACACTATCCAGGTGAGAGTGAGCCTGCTGCAAAAGATAGATTACAGCATCATCCACACTAATGTGGGACTGACAGGCAAATTGTAGAGGATCCAGGGATGGTACCACCAGGGGTCTGATCTGAGCCAGAACAAGTCTCTCAAACACTTTCATGACATGAGACGTCAAAGCAACTGGTCTGAAGTCATTAAGTCCAGATAGAATAGGCTTCTTGGGCACTGGCACAATGCAGGAGGTCTTCCATAGCACCGGCATCCTTTCAAGCTTCAGACTCAGTGTGAAGAGAAAGTGCAGGATCCTGGTGAGCTGTGTAGCACATGTCCTCAGCACACAGGTGTTGACTTGGTCTGGTCCAGGAGACTTGCTTTGGTGAACTTTCTCCAACTGCCTTCTCACCTGCGCAGGTGACAAAGACACTGAGCTGGGTTCCTCCGTGGGGGGGTGGGAGTAGGTGTGGGAGCAGAGGTGATGGGCTGATGAATGGTCATCTGAGTGGTCTGTGGTGAGGTGGGGATTGGGAGTCTGGGAGGGTGCCAGGGGATGAAAAAAACGATCAAAATGCAAATTGAGTAGATTTGACCTGTCTGGGCTATTGTCCTGCTGCTTTGATCGAGTGCTGAAGCCTGTGACGGCCTTCATCCTTAGCCACACATCCCTGGTGTTATTTTGCTGGAGTTTTGCCTCCAGTCTTTTTCCGTTTTTGTCTCATTGTCAGTATATGGACAGACCAGACCTCATGTGAAAGCTCAGAACCTCTAGAATTCCCTCCCTGAGCTGCAGAGCCTGTACTAGCACTGATTCATTGAAGCTGGCAACCCAAATCAACAAGAATAAATCAGCATTACAAATGTTCTCAGTAAAAGTTCTGTTTGATTTGAACATGTTTATCTCGAATCTAAAAACACACATAGTTCATGTTTATGGTATTGTAAATCTTATTTTAATGCTTTTAAGCCGTGTTTGAACCTATGATCAGTGTAGTTTCCATTGAGTGCAGTTCACTGGAATCCTACACAACAGCAGTAGTCTGTAGGTCCTCTGTTACTCATTTGCATACGGCTCAGTCTGTAGGTCCTTTGTGGCTCTCATTTGCATATGGTTGATGAAGACAGATAAAGACAGATGTTTTACAGAATGACTGGAAACAGTAGAATACAGCTCCAATTCATATAAACACATTCAAGATTTATTTTTCGAAAAAACGGAAATTTATTCCAAGTACAAGTTTAGGTTCCAATTTTGAGGGTCAATCAAAATACAGAAAATGTCTTGCAGGGAGGGGTAACTGAACAGATGTGCACTTGAGGCTAAGAGGCATTCAGGGGCCCGTAGTAATTTAGCATTAGTACTTAAACTTGTACACATGTATACACTGGACTACAGTTTTGGCAGACAGATATGCAACATTTCATTTACCTTGTGATTTTTATTTCTCAATGAAACAACACAGGCACAGAGAGCCCACATCCATCTGATTTAGGCTGAGTTCTTCTCTCAAACAGAAAACACTATGGGTGTTTCTCAAGTGAAGCACTCCTCCAGAGTCGCTCCTCTGAAGCAGAGCCAAGTGGCCTGCTCACACTGAGCTAATGCTAAGCTTAACGCTCACAGCGCCTGGAGCACATGTGGAACAGGCTCCAAAAGGAGCTACTGCGCCGAGCTCCAGAAGGAACTACCGTGCCAAGTCACATGAGCCACTCATAAAAAGATTTTGCTCAATTTGCTGCAGTTGTCCTGATTTGAATTCATTTGATCTGATTATAGTGTTATCTGCAGCAATGTGGTTTATTTTTATTGTGTAATGGTGTGCAATAAAGTTGTATTTTATTAAAATGCATTTTACTGCTTATATAAAGTTTGCGCATTAGGGGCAATTTCAAGTGTGAGGCAGCCAAGGAGCCACAGGTGCATGCTGGGTAAAAGAGCCAAACGGGGGAGTGGAGTGTGGAGGACGTGAGGGCTTTGGGGGAATTGGAACACCAATGGGCAGAGCTCTGATGACACGGATCTGTCCGAAGTGGCTCAGAGGCCGAGGAGCCTGAAAACTGGGAAACACCCTCTGTTCCACCTTGTGATGTCATATGAAGCGCTCCCCTGTGATTTTAAGGGGAGCAGAGGAGGGAGCAGAGAGGAGCAGAGGAGAGGAGAGGAGCAGAGGAGGGAGCAGAGAGGAGCAGAGGAGAGGAGCAGAGAGGAGCAGAGGAGAGGAGCAGAGGAGGGAGCAGAGGAGAGGAGCAGAGGAGAGGAGCAGAGGAGGGAGCAGAGAGGAGCAGAGGAGAGGAGCAGAGGAGGGAGCAGAGAGGAGCAGAGGAGAGGAGCAGAGAGGAGCAGAGGAGGGAGCACATGGCACAGCACTGTAGTGAAACTTAATGAGGTTCTCCTGGTTGTGCTGAGGAGGAGCGCAGGAGCACAGTAGGACATCACACGCTCTGGAGTATTTGGGTGTGCACTAAACAAAGACCCAAGAGGAACCTAGGGCTGGACACTTTCTGACTGGATAATTGTATTGCAAATTTATACTTTAGATATATTATATATATATATCGCTGAATATATATTACGCTGAACTAACAAAACTAATAAAGAATGATTGACTTTACAATAAATAAATAGCTCATTTCAGAACATGCTTGTAGTCTCAAAACTTTGTTCACTGATTAATTAATTAAAAACTAAAAGGTTAGTGACTTTTTAATCACATAATAAGACCCACATGGAGATTAGATTTTTTGTAAACTATCCATATTTTTATTTTTTTAATTGATGAATCCTTCAGCCTGTCAACTGTGTGCTTTGAACACTTCAGGCGTGTACAGACGCCACGCTCTGCTCACTATTGCCTGCTCTGACTGTGTTGGTGATAACTGGTGCATAATGACGTGTTTGCAGCGTGCTAATTACTAGCAGTGCTCTTGTGCTAACTGCTAATCACTAGTGGCGCTGTGGGGCTCATTGCTGAGTTCAGAGCGTTTCACACAGATCTGGTGCACTGCACAAGAGTCTGCAGGCTTCAGCAGCAGGATTATTATCATAATGTGAGAGAAATCCAAACAGGACATGCACAAGTCTTTAAATCTTTCCACCTTAGGTTCATTTGAGCTACAGAGAAGACTTTGAGCCAGTGTTGGTTTCCCTTCAGCCCAGTGATTAGGCTACAGAGATATGCCCACATAAAACATCCACATTCACAAGAAATAAAAAACAACAACAACCAAATTAAAGCCGCGCGCGGCTATGGTGGCCCTTGCCCCGGTTCGCAGGCCCCCCCCCCCCCCCCGTGCGGCCGTGGGGGCCCCGCGATCGCTCCGGCTTGCCACTCACTCTTCCCGACAGCAGCCCAGGTTGCCAGCTCGTCCACCGGAAAAATTATATTACGCACCTTTAAATATGCCCCTTTAAATATATTGTAGAAATCAGTTCGCCCCTGCTGGTGAGCCATAAAAAATGCCACATGTCCAAAATATGTTGGCCAACTGTGAAAAATTCCCCATGTTCGTAATATATTTATTTGCTTGTAATCTTGCATAGAATTTAATTCCCGAATTTGGTCCAGATCCGATAATGTAGACGTTTCATGTCTATTCTAGGTGGCGCTATAGTGTTCACTTTTCATATACTTTATATTGTTTTATAATCAGGTCAAAATCAAACATTAGTGATTCAAATGTCAGTGCTATAGGACAAAGCATGTGTGTGTAATATATTTTAAAGTATTTTTTGGGGGAGTATTTGCGCCCCTGCTGGTCAACCGTGAAAATTGCCCCATGTCCGTAATACATTTATTTGCTTGTAATCATGCATAGAATTTAAGCCCCGAATTTGGTCCAGATCTGATAATGTAGACGTTTCACGTCTATGCTAGGGGGCGCTATAGTGTTCACTTTTATTATATTTCATATTTCATTACATTCGGGCCGGGGTCACGCAATTGTGATTTGAATTTGAGCTCTCTAGGCCAATGCCTGTGGCCGTGAGAGGTCATCGAAAAAACAGGAAATGAAGGCGTTTTTCGCTGGCGTGCTACGGGCAAACCGTAAAGAGTTGAGAAAAAAACAATGCACATTTTTGTGAACCCATGTCTGTAGATGTGACATGTCAAATCTGAGCTCATTTGGACTAAATACAAAAGACTTGAACCTTTTTCCACACACCCAAGTCAAAACGGCGCCGAATTTTTGATCCAATATGGCCGACTTCCTGTATGTCACTGGGCAGTGTGACAATGACATTTTGTCTTTGTCTCCTTGAGCTCTATCACTGCTCCGAATTTCATCAGCCTACGCCAAAATATGCTTTTCAGCTGCCCATAGACTTTGAAATTTTGCATTTTCAAGGGGGCGCTGTTGAGTGGGGTCACTTTGGTCATTGTCGCGATGCCCATTTTATCAAATTTTTCGCCGGACCGGTCGATCTGATACCCCCATGTGGGACTTTTCGTCGACGTTCAGGGGGTCAAAATCGCGATCGTTTGCAAGGAAAAATAATAATAATAATAATAATAATAATAATAATAATAATAATAATAATAATAATAATAATAATAATAATAATAATAATAATAATAATAATAATAATAATAATAATAATAATAAATAAATAATAATAATAATAAATAATAAGAAACCGAGGAAGAACAATAGCCCTCGCCATTGACTTTGTCACTGGCGAGGGCCAATAAAAGCTACAATGCAGGAGTGAAATAGTACGGGGCATTAACTGTAGCACACACATATTTAGATTACCATGTTATCTTTTATTGTTTTGAAAATGTATGTAAAAGTCTATGTAAGTATGCATCCCTTTAATGAAACTACTGCACATCAGGTGTAGTTGCTGTGTACAGTTTTGTATCCTGTTTTTGTATATTTATGGAGAGCTGTCGTGTGGGAGCATGGGTGATGTAGGCTTGTGGACATAGCACTGTACAGAATCTTACAGCTAACTCTAAGAAGGGTTACTCAAACATGCATCTAAAAACTCCTTCATGTTTTTGATGAGGGAACAATGTTATAACATGGTAGACAGCTCCAATAAATCTTTTCAGCTTAATACCCCCTCTTTAAAGTGGGCTGCTTACTGAAAAAGTAAAACACAGGCAAGAGGAACTGCACATAACATCTATTTCAATTAGATGGCAGAGACAAGCAGAGTTTCCTCCACAGGGGGCTCAGATCCCCCGGAGGAGCTGGAGGAAGTGTGTGGGGAGAGGGAAGTCTGGGCTCCCTGCTCAGAGTGTTGCCTCGGCCTCTCTCTCTCTAAATAGTGTAAATAGTATTTATATGTAATGTCAATACTTTTTACTCCCTCTCTGTCTCTCTCTCTCTCTCTCTGTCTCTCTCTGTCTCCCTCTCTGTCTGTCTCTCTTTTCCTCTCTGTCTCTCTCTCTCTGTCTGTCTCTCTCACTCTGTTTCTCTCTCTCGATCTCTGTCTCCCTCTCTCTCTCTCTCCACCTCTCTCTCTCTCTCTCTCCGCCTCTCTCTCTCTGTCTCCCTCTCTCTCTGTCTCCTTCTCTCTGTCTCCCTCCCTCTCTGTCTCCTTCTCTCTGTCTCCCTCTCTCTCTCTCTCCTTCTCTCTGTCTCCCTCTCTCTCTCTCTCTGTCTCCCTCTCTCTGTCTCTCTCTCTCAGCAGTTTTCTATTTCTCTCATAAAAGCCTTGCAGTTTGAAACCTAAATTATGTGTGAAATGCCACAATGTATTCCTTTGAAAGTAACTGTATTCTGAATACTGTCAAAAAAAAAAAAAAAAAAAAAAAAAAAAAAGTGATTGTACTGGGGGAAGTCAAAACTAGTATTCTGCTGAGTCTGACCCCCCATCACCCCTGACCTGTCTGAGGGTCCCTCTGCCCCTGTGGCCCCTGGACCCTCCTGGCTGGCCTTGGTCTGTGTCGGGGGCTAATCACAGTTCATTGTGTTGTGTTGAAAAGCTCCTGTCAGTGCTCCTCTCTCTGCTCAAAAGTCCTGCTGCATTTGCATAAAGTTCATTATTCCAGCAGCAGCAGCAGCAGCAGCAGGCCCAATATTCCACTGCTCCTCTGTGTTCGATCTGCTCTACATGCCATAGACAGTGCTCAGTTTTATGAAATGACTGTCTTTGGGTTTGTAACGTTTTACAGTGGCACTATAAAAATATAGCTTTTGATGAATGGGAAATCATCTTTAAAGGTGCATTCTGTAACTTTTCTGGTGGAGGAAAAATGCTTGTTTCCATGCAGATGTTATTGCTTTATCTGATGTGTTTCACAATATGGTATTAAACCCTTCTTGGAGACCAAACCTTACCTAGCTACAGGTCAGATCTGTGGAGAGGCGACCCCGCTCACAGTCAGAATGTAATTTGACTACTACTCTCAACCACCTGTAATTTAATAAATGTAAGGTAGAGCATAATTTTATATTTAATGTCATACTGTGGAACATTCCAGTCAGAGCAAAGACATATCCATAGAAACAAGAAGGTGGGCCCCCAACTAAAAAGTTACATAGTACATCTTTAAACAGAACTATTAAGCAAAATGTATATTTGGAGCATTTAAGCATGTTACAATATGGTTCTCTTGACTTAGACTTAGACTTAGACAAACTTTATTGATCCACAAGGGAAATTATTTGTTTTTCAATTATTTGAAATTATTGACAAATGTCATTGTGTAGGGTGGGCTGTCAAAAGTATTGAAAGTCAGGTATAAGCGATACTAAAACTAGTATCAAATCTAGATACTCATTTGAGCAGGTATCGATACTAAAAATGTCCCATTTACAGGACAGAAATGAACCTTTCCTGAATGTCTTTAGAATGATGTTGAGCTGTATCAGAACAAGTATAAGAGCACATAGACTAGTATACACCCATGGACCACTATGGAACCTACAGGACCACTGAGGGAGTACACACTCAAACTTGATTTCAATACTCGGAATAAACTTCATACTCAATACTGATTCCAATACTATGGTGATAATAAAAAAAAAAAAACCACTCTTTTTTTTTAGACAATAGAATGTGATTTTCAACATTAAATGGTAGTACTTTATTTTCTATTCCCATGTGTCCTTATAGCTGTGTAATCCAATACAGCTCAAGACATTCTGGAAAGGTTCATTTTGGTCCTGTCATTGGGACTTTTCAGTCTCGATACTTGAGTGTCTAATTTCAATACTCATTTTAGTATCAATTTGTATATAATTTTCAATACTTTTGACCAGGGGTTCTTAAAGTTTATGGATTATAAAGAAACAAAATTTACAGGGACCCCCTCAGACTTATTACATTTTTAAGCAAGCAAATGAACTAAAATAGATAAACCACGTTCAATTAGACTAAAGTGTAATTTTAATCAAACATTTGTAACATGTAGAATAGTATATTTGTAACATGTAGAATAGTATATTTGTAACATGTAGAGTAGTATATTTGTAACATGTAGAGTAGTATATTTTAACATGTAGAATAGTATATTTGTAACATGTAGAGTAGTATATTTGTAACAGGTAGAGTAGTATACGTATTTGTAACATGTAGAGTAGTATATTTTAACATGTAGAATAGTATATTTGTAACATGTAGAGTAGTATATTTGTAACAGGTAGAGTAGTATACGTATTTGTAACATGTAGAGTAGTATATTTGTAACAGGTAGAGAAGTACATTTGTAAAATGTAGAATAGTATATTTGTAACATGTAGAGTAGTATATTTGTAACATGTAGAGTAGTATATTTTAACATGTAGAGTAGTATATTTTAACATGTAGAGTAGTATATTTTAACATGTAGAATAGTATATTTTAACATGTAGAATAGTATATTTGTAACATGTAGAGTAGTATATTTGTAACAGGTAGAGTAGTATATTTGTAACAGGTAGAGTAGTATACGTATTTGTAACATGTAGAGTAGTATATTTGTAACAGGTAGAGAAGTACATTTGTAAAATGTAGAATAGTATATTTGTAACATGTAGAGTAGTATATTTGTAACATGTAGAGTAGTATATTTGTAACATGTAGAGTAGTATATTTGTAACATGTAGAGTAGTATATTTGTAACATGTAGAGTAGTATATTTGTAACATGTAGAGTAGTATATTTGTAACATGTAGAGTAGTATATTTGTAACATGTAGAATAGTATATTTGTAACATGTAGAGTAGTATACGTATTTGTAACATGTAGAGTAGTATATTTGTAACATGTAGAACAGTATATTTGTAACATGTAGAATAGTGTATTTGTAACATGTAGAGTAGTATACGTATTTGTAACATGTAGAGTAGTACATTTGTAACATGTAGAGTAGTATATTTGTAACATAGAACAGTATATTTGTAACATGTAGAGTCGTATATTTCTAACATGTAGAATAGTATATTTGTAACATGTAGAGTAGTATATTTGTAACATGTAGAGTAGTATGTTTGTAACATGTAGAGTAGTATATTTGTAACATGTAGAGTAGTATGTTTGTACCATGTAGAATAGTGTATTTGTAACATGTAGAGCAGTATATTTGTAACATGTAGAATACTATATTTGTAACATGTAGAGTAATATATTTGTAACATATAGAACAGTATATTTGTAACATGTAGAGTAGTATATTTGTAACATGTAGAGTAGTATATTTTAACATGTAGAGTAGTATATTTTAACATGTAGAGTAGTATATTTGTAACATGTAGAATACTATATTTGTAACATGTAGAGTAATATATTTGTAACATATAGAACAGTATATTTGTAACATGTAGAGTAGTATATTTGTAACATATAGAACAGTGTATTTGTAACATGTAGAGTAGTATATTTGTAACATGTACAATAGTATATTTGTAACATGTAGAGTAGTATATTTGTAACACGTAGAACAGTATATTTGTAACATGTACAATAGTATATTTGTAACATGTAGAGTAATATACGTATTTGTAACATGTAGAATAGTATATTTGTAAGATATAGAGTAGTATATTTATAACATGTAGAATAGTATATTTGCCACTTTTCAGCACTGAAGCTTCCACAGCAACAGTGCTTGCCGATGGAACATGCACTGCATGGCTTTAATGTGATTGACGTACCTAATATGCGCAAGGTCCACTTTCCGTCCACTTTCCGTGCCACGGACCCCCAGGGATCAGAAACCCCACTTTGAGAACCACTGCTTTTGACAACCCTATTAGAAGGTGACATGATCATCACTAACAACAAATAAAATACATTTGGTACATTTAACTAGAGCACTTTTTGTTGCCAGGTTTATGAATGTCTATTACTGTTTCCTCCTTGAAACTGTCAGATTGGTGTGTGGAGGTACAGCTGCATCATTCTTCACCTCACAGAGCTCTCTGTGCCCTGGGTGTGTTGTGACAGGCAGCTGCAGGCTCCAAATATGAGAGCAGTTATGATTCTGAGCTGCTCAAAACACTGTCATACCTCACACATGACCTGACTAAATGTGCCACTACACACAGTACACACACATACACTTAAGTGCAAACGTGCTTTAGAGTACATGTGACAAGAAACGCACGAGGATAGAAGAGGGATCTCTCTCTAGCGATCTCTCCCGGGCCCTATTCAAAATCTTCTGTATGACTAGCTTTACAACTGTGTGCAATGCTCAGCCCATGTCAACCCCACACACCAATTCTCCATAAATATAAAAAAACATGATACAAAACTGTACACAACAACTTCACAAAGTGTCATTAGCCGGATGCACTCTGATTGTGTCGTGATAGCGCTCTGAGGGGGGTGACTTAGTGCAGAGAGCAATGGGAGGGGAGACACAGTGTCAAAAACAAAAGTGAAACTTATAAAAAATGTTAATACATTGTTTTCAGCAAATATATCATATTCAAAACAATAAAAGGTAACATGGCGATCTATGTTATGTGTTAGACGTTAATACCCCATAGAAGTAAAATACCCCTTCATTAAAGATGTACTGTGAAAGGACCTGTACTCAGTGTATTTGAGCAAAGTTTGTCTTGTGTTTTATTGTCCGATAATCAGAAAGTGCACATTAGAATGCTAGTTGTTGTTTGATTTACCATCAAGGCAAAACTCCGCTTTGGTCTGTGATCTTGACTGAATAAATGCACATAGTGAGCCCACGAGCCAAAGCTTTCCAAGTAGGACGTGAGCATGGGTATGATTTGGCTCCACTGACTCCAATTCACTTTCTATTGAAAAACAATCCCCCCTCTCTCTGTAACTGCTGTTGACAGGCTCCTCATTTTAGTCTTAAAATGTTCGTATTAACCAGCTCTACTTGATCTTAGGGTTTTTATTTCATTATTTTTGTTTATTGAAGTCAAAGGTAATCAGTCCAGTCATCCTCCTGAGTTATCCCTTTAGTCCTGGTTCTAGTTCAGATTTAGTTTTGGTTTAGTTCTGCTTCAGACACTGGTTCAGTCCTCATCCTCACAGACCTGTGCTTACCACAGACTGAGCACGTTTCATTTGCACATTCATATTGCTGGAACTCTTCTCAGGTTGGTCTATTTTTGCCTCACATTAAATGCTTTAAATAAAGTGTTAGTGTCAGTATACATAATTAGAACATAAAATGTGTGAAGCGCCTGCTCACATTTAGAGAGTTTGGGAGTGTAACATCACTCATAAAAGATAGCTTAAGGTTAAACCAATGCAGAATTAGGATATTAAAGGATCTGTATGTCACATTTTGATTTAAATTCCATAAACATGACCAAACTGTGTCCCCCCAAACTGAGGCTAACTTGTCCAAATCAAATACAACCTTTACTGATAATAACTGTAATGCTGACACACCCACACCCACACCCGCACTCGCACACACACACGCACACGCACACGCACACGCACACGCGCACACACACACACACACACACACACACACACCCACACACCCACACACACACACACACACACACACACAAACACACACACACACACACGCTGAAATCCAGTTGGTTTAAACCTAAAATGCCCCTCTCTGATCTGAACGGTCACCGCCTAAACCCCAGCACCTGCACCTCTGCAGCTTTGAGGATTACACAGACATGAGGCCACATGGTAATACAGAAGAAAGTACTACCATTTAATGTTGAAAATCAGATTCTATTGTCTAAAGCAGGGGTGCTCACACTTTTTCAGCATGCGAGCTATTTATAAAATGACCAAGTAAAAATGATCTACCTACTACAAAAATGCAAATCATTTATTTATTCATAAATATATTGAGAATTCTTTACATGTACAATTTATGTTGATGTACCTTGCATAACGGCATGAACCCAATTTAATTTTTTCTCATTACCTTACTCTCTTGACTTGCATTGGTTGGAATCAGCTAGGGATGCATAGTCCAGACAGTAGCTGATTCAGATTCAAGATTCAAGATTGTTTATTTATCATATGCAAGTTCAACACAGGGTCAACAATGCAACCATATGACTCGCTAGACAATAACCAAAATCAGGAAATAAGTAAACAATTGCACACATCAAAATCAAGGAATAAATAAAAAGTAACAATTTCACACACAAATAAGTAAGTAAACACTTGCACACAAATGAGTAGACCAATTTCACACAGCATAAGTACATTGTAAATATTGCACTTGGATTATGGACACGTTATTGCACAGCTAATAAATAGTAATTAAAGTGAGGTAGTGACAAACATGTTATTATATAAAGTGGTTTAGTGCAGTGTTATTTAGAGTTCAGTATATTGGAGCATTATCCAGAATTCAGTAGTCTGACAGCTTGGGGATAATAACTGTCTTTGAGCCTTTTTGTGTGCGCTGGTAGGCTCCTGTATCGTCTGCCAGAGGGTAGCAGACGGAAAAGTCCTTTTGCTGGATGAGTAGGGTCCTTAGTGATGCTGCGTGCCTTACTCAGAGCCCTGCTGTGATAAGTGTGCTGGATGGAGGGGAGACTGCTGCCAGTGATGTCCTCTGCCGCTCGCACCACCCTCTGTAGTGCTTTTCGGCTCTGAGCAGTGCAGTTCCCATACCACACTGTAATAGATCCAGTCAACAGGCTCTCGATGGTGCACCTGTAGAAGTTAGTGAGGATGCTGGTGCTCATACCAAACTTCCTCAACTTCCTCAGGAAGTAGAGTCTCTGTCAGGCTTTCTTTACCACATTGTCTGTATGTAATGTCCAGGACAAGTCCTCCGTGATGTGTACACCGAGGAATTTGAAGCTGCTGACCTGCTCCACCACGGCGTTATTGATATGGATGGGGGGATGCTGGTCCACACGCTGTCTCCTGAAGTCCATGATCATCTCCTTAGTTTTGCTGACGTTCAGAGAGAGGTTGTTTTCCTGACACCAACTGATCAGTGAATTCACCTCGTCTCTGTAGGCTCTCTCATCGTTGTTGGTGATGAGGCCTAAGATGGTGGTGTTGTCAGCAAACTTTAGGATGGTGTTGGAGCTGTGCCTGGCGGTACAGTCGTAGGTGAACAGGGAGTACAGGAGTGGGCTGAGAACACAGCCCTGTGGTGTACCAGTGCTGAGGATGAGTGTGGAGGAGAGATGGCTGCCGATTCTCACCGCCTGTGGTCTGTTGGTGAGGAAGTCCCATATCCAGCAGCAGATGGACTTCTCCAGGCCCAGGGCGGTGAGCTTTGTGACCAGTTTGGAGGGGATTACGGTGTTGAATGCCGAGCTGTAGTCAACAAAGAGCATTCTCACGTAGGTGTTTCTCCTCTCCAGGTGGTTGAGGGAGGTGTGAACCGCTAGAGCAATGGCGTCGTCTGTAGACCTCCTTGCTCTATATGCAAACTGCAGGGGGTCCAGGGTGTCGGGGAGGGAGCCACAGATATGTCCCTTGACAATTCGCTCAAAGCACTTCATGATGACAGATGTAAGTGCAATGGGCCGATAGTCATTGGGACAGGATGCTGTGGGGGTCTTTGGGATGGGAACAACAGTGGAGGTCTTGAAGACGGTGGGCACGATGGACTGGCTCAGGGACAGGTTGAAGATGTTGGTAAACACCCCAGCAAGTTGGTTCGCACAAGCTCTCAGCACCCGGCCAGGGATGCCGTCGGGCCCTGGTGCTTTGCGGGGGTTTACTTTCATGAATGTCCGTCTCACTGCATCTGTGTCTAAACACAGTACAGCATCCTCACTGTCCACATGAGGTCTGATGACAGGTGTGGTGTTATCCGCATCAAACCGGGCGTAGAAGGTGTTGAGCTCGTCCGGAAAAGATGCGCTGGACAGTTCCACAGGCCTACTCCTCCCCTTGTAGTCAGTGGTGCAGCGTAGTCCATGCCACACACGTCTCGGGTCGCGGCTCTGTTGTGCAGACTCCACTTTCTCCCTGTATTTCCTCTTGGAGGTCCTGATGGTCCTTCTGAGGTCGTACCTGGCTGCTTTGTAGGCCTCAGGGTCTCCTGAGTTGAAGGCAGCGGTGCGAGCCTTGAGTTTAGCACGCACCTCTGGTCCAGCCCAGGGTTTCTGGTTGGGAAAGGTGCAGATGGTGGTTTTGGGCACCGTGTCCTCAATGCACTTCCCGATGTAGCTGCTGACATCCAGACTCAAGCACACTTCTAAATGATCATCAGTCATGGTGAAACAGAACTTGGACTTAATGATCTTCATGTGGGAAAAGATTGACTCACACAAATACGTTTTTATAGATCTATCTCCATTTTATCTGATAAATGTTAATTTAAGCTTAAAATAAGCCAAGGAAACTGTACTGCCCTTAAACATTCTGTGCCCCTTTTTTGGACCCTCACCCACAGTTTGAGAACCCCCTTCGTTGATTTTAAACCTGTTTTTCAAGTTCTTAACTGGAGTTACATTATCTTACTGGTTTTGCAGTACAGTCCCTGACAAAAGTCTTGTCGCTTATCCATTTTGTAGAAACAAAAGCTTATAACCTGACTTTAAATTAATCGATTGGTTTTAGAAATGTCTCATATGAAAGCTAAAACCCTCCCAAATTATGCTCAATATACTAAAATAAATTTGCTTCACTGAAGAAAGATTGATCATTTAATGAACACAGAAAGGTCAGATTTTGGCAAGACAAAAGTCCCGTCGCCTTGTCATATGATGCACCCAATCCTAGATTACAGCCTCACCTGTGATCAGTTACTGATCAATCAATTAGTGGGTGTGTATAAAAAGAACCCCAGCACACCAGACCTTCACATCAACTGCAACTTGACCTCTGACAACATGCCTAATATCCACCCTGACACCAAAGCGTTAATTATCAAGAGGCTGAAGACCAGATCCACTGCTGCGGTGGCTGACACCTTCAATGTGTCTCAGCGTCAAGTACAAAGAATAAGAAAAAGATCTGAAAAGACTGGAGATGTTTTTGACAAGCCCAGGTCCGGCAGACCCCGCAAGACAACTGCTCGGGAGGACCGTTTGTTGATTCGAAAATCCAAGGCCAGCCCCTTTTCCACTGCAGCAGAGCTCCACCAGGCCTGGTCACCTCAAGTCCCTGTGTCAACCAGAACAGTTTGTAGAATTCTGTCTCGAAATGGCCTCCATGGTCGAATCAGGGCACAGAAACCAGCACTAAACAAAAGGCAATTAAAAAACCGTGTGGCATTTGCCAAGGCCCACAGCCTGCTAAAAGGATGGACACTGGAAAAGTGGCAGAAGGTGGATTTCTCAGATGAATCCTCGGTTGAATTACATCACAGCCGCCGCAAATATTGCAGGAGACCTACTGGAGCCCGCATGGATCCAAGATTCACCCAGAAAACAGTTAAGTTTGGTGGCGGAAAAATCATGGTCTGGGGTTACATCCAGTATGGGGGTGTGCGAGACATTTGCAGGGTGGAAGGCAATATCAATAGCCTAAAATATCAAGAAGTATTAGCTACCTCTTACATTCCCAACCATAAAAGGGGTCAAATTTTGCAGCAGGATGGTGCTCCATCGCACACTTCTATCTCTACATCAAAGTTCCTCAAGGCGAAGAAGATCAAGGTGCTCCAGGACTGGCCAGCCCAGTCACCAGACATGAACATCATTGAGCATGTCTGGGGTAGAATGAAAGAGGAAGCATGGAAGGAAAAACCAAAGAATCTTGATGAACTCTGGGAGGCATGTAAGACTGCTTTCTTTGCTATTCCTGATGACTTCATCAACAAATTGTATGAACCATTGTCGAACCACATGGATGCAGTCCTTCAAGCTCATGGAAGTCATACAAGATATTAAATATGGACAGCACCACTACTTAATTCACTGACGTTATGCAACATATTTTTGTATTTGAAGTAAATTATTTGTCCAATTTTCTGTAGGCGACAAGACATTTGTCTTGCCAAAATCTGACCTTTCTGTGTTCATTAAATGATCAATCTTTCTTCAGTGAAGCAAATTTATTTTAGTATATTGAGCATAATTTGGGAGGGTTTTAGCTTTCATATGAGACATTTCTAAAACCAATCGATTAATTTAAAGTCAGGTTATAAGCTTTTGTTTCTACAAAATGGATAAGCGACAAGACTTTTGTCAGGGACTGTAGTATTTACCAGCGTCTGCACATTTACCAAACACACGTCGTGACAAATACAGATGTATTTGTGCACTTTTATTAGGCAAACTTCAACCACATGTCGCGGTAGGCCAGCTCTGTGCTGTAGGCCTGTTTTTTGCCAACATAAATTTAGATTAGTTTTTGCTTCGCGTTTCATCTTGCTCTTCTAATCAGCGTGCATTGAGGAGGGGGTGTGTGTGAGTTATATGGAGGGAGGAGCGAGGAGCGGCATGCTGATGTAACATAGTTAATATGAGCGTGTTAAATCCTGCTAAATTGTGAACTAGCGCCATCTCTTGGTGCCCGCCGTACCTGCACTACCTGTACCCACGCGAACTCTGAGTCCTCCTCATTGTAATGGAGAACTCGAGACGAGGTAACGTGGTTGTGAAATTGTGTGGACAAAAATATGAATTCACTCATGTGTAGCTATTTTAATGCTAAGCTGGTAGTTGTGTGTTGTACTGGAGGTATTTTATGTTTGTTTAGCCATGATCCGCTGAAGTTAATTTACAGTATATTTGATTTGACCGTGTTTTCTTTCCGAGTGTTTAACTTTGCTAGCGGCTAACAAATTACTGTCTTCTGCAGATGAGACAGTGCACATGGTGAATGTCCACAAGTCAAATTACAACTGTTTTCTATATTATTTTGTGCAGGTATGTTAGGTACAAATGTGAAGAGGGTTTTATGCAAATGTACATTTGGTTATATTGTTTTAAGTGCGTTGCACATTCGAGAAAAATATAAAAATGTGACAGACAGGTAAATTGCATGTAGGGGTACTCATATAAATAGCCTATTGGTAAAAAGTAATATTTTACAAAAATCCACTATACGATCACAAGAACTATTTACAGAGCTATTGGGTAATATTAGAATATTGTTAATTCCTTTTAATTTTCTTATTGCAGTATCATAACAGATATTTAAATATTGTAATCCCCTGATTATTATTATGTGTCTCATTGTAATGGAGAACTCGAGACGAGATGAGACAGTGCACATGGTGAATGTCCACAAGTCAAATTACAACTGTTTTCTATATTATTTTGTGCAGAATAAATTATTTATTTATTTATTTATTTGAAATAGGGACAAAACACATTAATGAACATATATATGATACGTAAATATGTTATCAGATTGTAGCCCAGGGCTAATTTCCATCTGCTGTCCCTAGACAGGTTGATGTAATCATAAAGCAAATACACACAGTAAAAACAATACACCCAGACAGACAATACAATACTACAAATAGACAGACATAAAGAGATGGTCAGTCACAAGATCACAGACACAGGTCAACTAAAGGATGTTTGATTATTTGATCAAAATTGCACGCTGCCCTGTTTAGTTAAGGTGCCAGTGTATAAGTATTGCACACAGCCCATTGCTAAAATTATTACAGTACATTGCACAACCCTAAAAAAGAAAAAGTGCAAGGTGAGATTGCTAAATAACCCGGCTTATAAAGTGCTATTCTACAATGTATTGCATGTGCCCTCAAAGGTAAAATTCCTTAGTATATTGCATATTGCCCGTAAGTAAAGTATTAAAGTGCTTAATTAATAAATAGTATATTGCACATTGCCCATTGCACATTATAAACTATAGTAAATGATCACACACCTGTGTTGACCTGAGCCATGTCTTTAAATGGCCTTTAAAAGTCGTGAAGCTGGGGGAGTCTCTAACTGTGGGTGGTAGACTGTTCCACAGAACACTGCCCTTATATGAAAACACATTTTGACTGAAAGAGGTTTTTCTGTCAGGCACCTCACAGTCACCTCTGGCTGTGGCCCTGGTGGAGCGAGATGTAAGAGTTGACCTGTACCTAATATAATCATTGAGTGGGGGTGGAGCCAAACCATGTAAAGTCTTATACATCAAACAGGCATTTCTAAATTTAATAAAATTCTGAAAGCTCAATAGATTGTATTTGGAGAGGACATTGCAGCTGTGGTAAGTAAAGGGTTTCTTGTGCAATATTTTCAATGCTTTTTTGTAGAGGGACTCTATTGGCTTAAGAATTGTAACACCTGACAAAGACCAACTGGTTATACAATAACTAATGTGAGAGAAAATCATACAATGTAAAAACATCATTGCAGCTTCATTAGTTAATGACCTGCGTATTTGATTAAAATTGTATAGATTGTATTTGACTATTCTGGACACCATTTTAACATGGTTTTTGAATGTAAGTGCAGAGTCCAACATTACTCCCAAATATTTGAACTCCTTCACTAATTTTAATTCTTGACTTTTGAAATACACATTTGACCTGATTATATTATATTTTTTTCTTAGAAAAAAACATACACACAGTTTTTTGTGTGTTTAACAGGAGACAGGACCTGGTGAGCCAATTCTCAACATGTGTTAATGCTGATGAGAGAATTTGAGATACTTCTTCAAAATTCTTCCCACTTGTAAAGAGCACTGCATCATCTGCATAAAGCTGTATGTCCACATCCTTACAAATGTCCGGAAGGTCATTAATGTAGAGGGAAAATAAAAGGGGGCCCAAAATTGACCCTTGGGGAACCCCTAGTGGGCAATCTTGGAAAGAGGACTTCACCCCATTTACCACAGAACACTGTTTTCTATTGGATAAATATGATTCCATCCATTTTATAGTTTTGTCGGAGAAATTGAAGGAAGACAGTTTTGATAGTAATACATTATGATTCACAACATCAAACGCTTTTCTTAAATCTAAAAAATCTGCTCCTACATATGTTTTTTTATCCAAATAACCTTTAACCTTTTCTAAGAATGTAGTTATTGCAGATTCAGTGGAGTGTAACGCACGGAAACCAAACTGCATGGGGTGCAAAGGAGATTGGCTGTCATTAATATGTTCAATTAATTGCTTTGCAACCCACTTTTCAAGCACCTTTGAAAAAACTGGTAGTATGCTGATTGGCCGATAGTTTTTCATGTCTGTTCTGTCCCCTGACTTAAAAATGGGGGTTACAATTGCAGTCTTCCAGGCCTTTGGAACCACAGAGTGTTTTATTGATAAGTTAATCAGATGAGCAATGGGGCTTGATAAGGCCACTTTATATTTTTTAAGAAAGCCTATGTCAAGATTGTAATTGTCCTTAGCTTTGCTATTCTTCATTGCATTAATGATGTTAATAACTTCTGATGCTGTTATCTGACTTATGTTAAAAGTTTGTTGAGTACTATTTTCAGGTCTATAGGAGAACTCAGGAGACTTAAAGCACTTGGATATTTCTTCGACAGATCTTATAAAGGACAGATTCAGCTCATCTGCTAAAACAGCAGGATCATTGATAAGCTGATTGTTAACCTTTAGCTCTATGTCTTTGATGTCTTGCTTTTTCTGTCTCATGGTTAGTTTGTTAATATTCTGCCAGATTTGTTTCCCATTCCCTTTTGCATTTTCCATTATTGTGATATAAAAGTTAGCTTTAGCTCTCCGTAATTTAGACGTTACTTTATTTCTTATAGATGTATAATTTAGTCTATCAGTGGTCAACCCTGATTTAATACATTTTTTAAGTAGTTGATCCCTCATTTTCATTAATTTTAAACACTCTGAGTTCAACCATGGAAGAAAGTTGTTATTTTTTTTCCTATTAATTATGGTTTTAGAAAAGGACTGACTAACTTCCTGAATTTTTTTAAGAAATAATTCAGAACAGGTGTCAGTGTCATCAGTTGACCATAGATTTTCCCAATTTAAGCCACTTAATGCTCTTTCCATGTTTTTTTCTTGATTTTTTGGTATAACATTGAATTTTGATTGCTTATTTGAATGATTAGTAATTGAATTTTCAAAACGTTGTTTGCTTAGTTTTCTCAAACAGAAGATTGCGTTATGATCAGAAATACCATTCAATAAATTCTGCTGTCACACCAAACTCCAGCAGCCTCTGTGGGTCATTGAAATAAGTGAGAAGAGAAGACACACCGGTCACATTGGTGCCGTGACTCGTCGACTGTTCGAACTGGACTTGTCTTCTCCTCACCGATTCGCCCTGGTGTTGCTGTCATCTCTGCACTGCGCTGGACATCCCCTGCTCTGCGTCCCTCCATAGATTCTTACAGTCATCACCATGAGCTTCAGTAGTACTAACACACCTTTTGGGTTCGGTAGAGGTCGTGGGTTACTGGTTTCCCCAGTCCCATTTGCTTTGGGTGAATCCCATGTCGATAAGGCTGATGTAACTCCACATAATGAACCCACTGCCAATTTGAGGCTACCTAAGTGCAGTACCGCACAAGTGTCTACTTTTGAAAATGCTAATCTCGTTAATCAGATGAGTGACATTGTACAACAGATTGGGCAGCAGTTAGCAGACAGTATTGTTACAAGGTTGAATACGCCTTCTGTTGCAGACATGCGCAAAAGTCTTGATAACACAACAGACAAATTGAATCCAGTACACAGCCGTACATTAGACCTCTCTCAGGTTACACTTGTTCAGCAAGGTGCCAAAGAGCCTCCTGCTTTTAGAGGGGATGGTTCAGATGCTGTGTCTGTTGATGAGTGGGAAGAGTCAATGAGAAACTTCATTCATAAAAATGGTGTTCCACTTGAGAACCAAGCAGAGGAGATCCTCATTCACCTGAGAGGCAGGGCAAAGGACATTGTTAAGTTTGGCATAAGGAATGGTGAGATCAATGTTAAAGACAATCCAAATGCCATTTACAGTCTCATGTGTAAACACTTCGGTGCCGGTCTTTGTTCCTCTGTGCCACTTGCTGACTTTTACTCCACACTCCCACATGTAAATGAGGACCCTTTTGAGTTTTGGTTGAGGTTGAATAGAGCTGCAGATGATGCTGTGATCTGTCTTAAAGAGCAGGGTAAAACATTTGATAACCCCGGTGTAGAAGTCACTCGCATGTTCATTAGGCACTGCCCTAGCAAAGATTTAGCTCTTACCTTTAGATCCAAAACTATTGACAAATGGTCAGCTCGTGAAGTCCAGGAAGTGTTGGATGAGTACCACCTTGAGAAAGGACTGCGATGCTCTGGTGGGAATAATAAAGTCATGGTGAATAAGGTTGAGCTCAGCCCTGAGATCTCTCATACCACTAACGTGTCTGATAGTTCTGCTATGGGAAAGCTAATTGCAATGCTAGAAAAAGTCCTGTTACAAAACCAGTCCTCTGCTCAGTCAAACAGTAGTCAAAGGCCTGCAAAGGGCAAGGGTTTTACCGGTACTCCGTGCCTGGTTTGCAATGACAGCTCCCACTCCGCTCTGACCCACTGTCGTGAGAATAACCTGTGTTTCTTGTGCCACTTGCCTGGTCACTCCAGACGAGACTGTCCTAAAAAAAAGCGCCCCACGCTTTCTGAACGGCAGGGAAACTGAGTGATCTGCGTGCAGGGGAGGACAGCGCAAATCTAGTTTATGTGCCTCCCACCCGCGATATTAACATTAATTGTGAGTCTCTCTGTGACACTTACAGCAGTACTGTGCCTTCTGATAAAATTTTGATCATGCAGGGCCTACAGAGACTTTCAAAAACTGTTTGTTTCACACTGAAGTAATCACTGAAAATGGACATGTGATTAAGGCACTAGTGGACAGTGGATCTATGGCATGTACTGTAAATGAGAAAATTGATGCTGAGCTCACAAGGACATTACCGGACATTGTTAAAGGATCAGCTAAAGAATTTGTTATAGTAGGCTGCGGAGGTCACTTAGTAACTCCAACTGCACTCTATGACCTCACGGTTTCAGTGTATGGCTTTAAAGTTGTCGTCCCTGTCCTAGTTGTCCCAGGCCAATCTGATGACATGATTTTGGGGAGTAACATTTTGAAATGGCTCATAACCCAAGTCAATGACTCTGACCACAGTAGCATGTTGCCCCCTTTGTTATCCTTACTGTCCCACTCTGATCAGCCTAACAAAGTATCTCTGCCAGATAAGCTAGGGACCGCCGTATTAAAGAAAAGTGTCACTCTCCAACCTAAAACCGAACATTTAGTGTGGGCAAAGCTACCAGCCACTGATGTTTCTGCCGTGGGAAGCTCAGTTCTGATTGAACCCACCCAATCCAGAACGAGACCAGCTCAAATCCTGGTTGGCAGAGTCGTCAACACTCTCTATGGTGATGGTTGGGTGCCTGTCAAAATTGTCAACCCTACTGCGACACCGATCAAACTGAAGAAGAACGCAAAAGTTGTGGATGTGTCACCCTGTTTATCGGTGCGGGACTTGCCAGAACCGAAACGTGTCCGGTTGAATGCACAGCACGCTCCCAGCTCACCACCCACCCAGAAATCAGAGGATGAGATCCAGAAGACCCTCAGTGACCTGGGCCTTCAGGATCTGGACATCTTGTCCTGTGAGGCATCTCTGGAGTGGAAGAATAAGCTGTTGCACATCATTGAACGGTATGAGTCCACATTCTCAAAGCACAAAATGGACTGTGGTGAGGCTAAAGACTTTGTCCACCGGATTCGTTTACTGGATGACAAGCCATTCAGATTCCCTTACAGACGTGTCCCACCATGCCATTATGCTAAACTCAGGATTGCTTTAAATGAGATGGAGGAGCTGGGCATTATCAGAAAGTCTCAGAGCGAGTACTCCTCACCCCTGGTCCTTGTTGTAAAGCCCAATGGTGATCTGCGCATATACAATGATTTTAGATGGCTAAATGCGAGAACTGTTAAAGATGCGCACCCCTTGCCCCATCAGACAGATGCGCTTGCTGCGCTTGGTGGCAATGTGTTTTTTTCCACCATGGACCTCACTTCGGGTTTTTATAATGTCAAGCTGCATGAGGACGACAAAAGGTACACCGCATTCTCTTCCCCGTTTGGGCTTCACGAGTACAATAGGATGCCGCAAGGTCTAACTAACAGTCCTGCCACATTTATGCGCATGATGATGTCAATTTTTGGGGACGAGAACTTTACAAGTCTGCTGTGTTACCTAGACGACCTCCTTGTGTATGCGCCCTCTGAACAGATTGCCCTAGAGCGTTTGGAAATGGTTTTCTCACGTTTAGCTGCCAACAACCTTAAGCTTTCTCCCAAAAAGTGCCATTTTCTCCAACGCTCTGTCAAGTTTCTGGGTCACATAGTCTGTGAAGACGGTGTTAAGACTGACCCTAGCAAAGTTCAGGCCATCAGTGATGTTCAGGAAAGTGACCTTTTTGAGTCAGATGGTAAAACTCCCAGTGCTAAGAAAATAAGCTCTTTCTTAGGTATGGTCTTGTATTACCACCATTTTATTGAAAGGTGTTCAGCTAAAGCTAGGCCGCTGTTTAGTCTTGTGTCAGAGCCCACTACTTCTAAGAGAAGGAGAGGTGGGGTCCCCAGGCCTAAGTTTAAGAAGGGTTTAGTGAGACTGTTCCCCTCTGACTGGACTGATGACTGCAGACGTGCCTTTGAAACTTTGAAACATGACTTGGTGCACTGTGTCACATTAGTTCACCCTGACTTTGGCGCTCCCTTTATTCTCGCTGTTGATGCTTCCTTTGATGGTGTTGGTGCTGTCCTCTCGCAACTGCCACCTGATAGTAAGATCGCCAGCCCCGTGGCTTTTGCCAGTAAGACTCTTTCCCGTGCCCAGTTGAACTACCCAGCACACCGACTGGAGTTCTTGGCTCTTAAATGGGCTGTTTGTGACAAATTTAGCCATTGGTTGAAGGGACAGACTTTTTCAGTGTGGACTGACAATAACCCACTAACGTATATTTTGACTAAACCTAAGCTTGATGCGTGTGAGCAGAGATGGGTTTCTAAACTCGCTGCCTACAGTTTTGACCTCAACTATGTCCCAGGCACTAAGAACGTGGTGGCCGATGCACTCAGTAGAGAGCCCTTTGTTAAATCTTGCATTGCTCACCGTATTGTCACTGAGCCATACCCATCCCTGCTTGCCCAAGTTAGTGAAGTTGCAGACGGAAAAGTTCAGGACGCATTCAGGTGTACTAACAACTGTCAGTTAGTGATAAGTCAGCCAGAGGATGCTGTCAACTCACCTTCGCCACAAACGTCCCTCTCTTTGGAGGATGTCCGAGCTGTGTTAAGTGCTCACAGTAATGGTACTAGCCAGATCAGAGGCATCTGTTCAGACATTCCTCAGCTCACTGGTGTAGATTATCATGCTTCCTTGCCCAAAAGTCAACTTGCCAACATGCAGGAGCAAGATGAGATCTTGAGCAGAGTTTTATACTATGTCCGCCGCCACAAAAAGCCCACAAATAGTGAACGCGTGAGCGAGCCCTGTGGCGTGAGAAAGTTACTCAGACATTGGCCCAAACTGTTGCTCAAGGATGGCATGCTGTACAGGACAAAGAAGGACATGAAAATGAACATGACAATAAACCAGTTTCTTGTACCAGACACTTTAAAGGCACAAGTGTTGAATGGCCTTCATGATTCTGCCGGTCATCAAGGCCAGGCCCGAACTCTGTCCCTGGCCAGGCAAAGGTTCTTCTGGATTGGAATGGAAAGGGATGTTGTCAACCATGTTAAGAACTGTTTTAGATGCTTGGTTGGTAAAACCCCTGAGCCTAATGACCGTGCCCCTCTCGAAAGCATTCACACTTCAGAGCCGATGGAACTAGTATGCATGGATTTTTGGACTGCAGAACAAACAGGCAAAAAGTGTGTTGATGTGTTGGTTGTCACAGACCATTTCTCCAAACTATCACATGCTTTCCCTTGCAAAAAACAGTCTGCAAAACAAGTTGCTCGTTGTCTTTGGAATGACTTCTTCTGCATTTATGGCTTCCCAAAGAGACTTCATTCTGATCAGGGTGCAAATTTCGAGAGTCAACTCATGAAAGAGCTGCTGGATATGGCCGGCGTCCAGAAATCGCACACCACACCATACCACCCAATGGGTAATGGTATCGCGGAACGTTATAACAGGACTCTTGGAAACATGATTCGCACCTTACCCCCAAACTCCAAAGCTAGGTGGCCGCAAATGTTACAGACTCTGACGTTTTGTTATAACTGTACCGAGCATGAGACCACAGGGTTTGCGCCTTTTTATCTTATGTTTGGGCATGTCCCGCGTCTTCCTGTAGATGTAGTCTTCCAACATGTGCTCCGTAACAATTCTGTCGTTGACCACCGTGAGTTTGTTGCCAGGTTAAGGATTGACTTGGCCGAAGCGGTGCGCATTGCCCGTATTCACAGCAGATCGGAACAGGCTCGCCAAGCTGTGAATTACAATCGCAAAGCCAAAGGCTCGCCCCTTGCTGTTGGAGACCAAGTCCTACTTGCGAACCATGGAGAGAGAGGAAAACGGAAAGTAGCGGACAAATGGGATTCGACAGTGTATGAAGTGCTGTCTGTGAAACCTGAGATCAATGTGTATCGTATCAGAGACCCTGACACTAAGAAAATCAAAGTTGTTCACAGAAACCTTCTGCTCCCTGTACACTTCCTCCCAGCTGGGGATGTATAGTTCCACCAGAGTCCGTTTGCCCCTCCAATGCCCATAGTGTCCACTGTGATCTTGAAATCCCTGTCGAGGTGCAAGACAGTGAGACAAAAACTATTAACTGGCTTTTACAGAATGATGTCAGCGACAAGGACGTTGTAGGACAAACCAGTTTTGATGCTGATCCTGTGGTTCACCAGTCTGCTGATGTGGTGACAGAGGCATCAGGCCTCACTGATTGCTCTTTCCAGCCCCAGTCTGATGATTCTAGCCTTGCCCACTCCCATGAGCAGTCTGACCTTGAACATCCAGACTCAGTTGTCACTGTAGTTGTCACACAGCCTCAGCCCCTCTGTAGTAGAGCCGGTAGACCGGTTATACCCCCTTCTCGTTTGATTTGTGAAATGAATCACCAAGCTGTGGATGATTCAGTTTCTACAACCTCTCTGTTTTCTTTTATGAGACATATGTTTGTCCGTTAGAAAGACGCTGCAGTTCATATTCTCTGAAAAGTTCATGAGTTGGACTTACGTGTTGTGATTTGATTTCTGTAAAGTGAGAGCATCGGTTGCCTTATGAGAGATGTAAACGGCATCTTTTGTGTCAATGCTGTTGAAGGGTTTAGCTACCCCTTTTTCAGGTTTAATCCCAAGTGGATAGTGCCAGTTACTGACTTTAACTTGATATTGCTCTTTATGTGCACAATTTATTGTGTTTTGATATATATATATTTTTTTCTCAAGGTGTTACCCCAATTTAGCTGGATTTAAGGGGGGTGTATGTAACATAGTTAATGAGCGTGTTAAATCCTGCTAAATTGTGAACTAGCGCCATCTCTTGGTGCCCGCCGTACCTGCACTACCTGTACCCACGCGAACTCTGAGTCCTCCTCATTGTAATGGAGAACTCGAGACGAGGTAACGTGGTTGTGAAATTGTGTGGACAAAAATATGAATTCACTCATGTGTAGCTATTTTAATGCTAAGCTGGTAGTTGTGTGTTGTACTGGAGGTATTTTATGTTTGTTTAGCCATGATCTGCTGAAGTAAATTTACAGTATATTTGATTTGACCGTGTTTTCTTTCCGAGTGTTTAACTTTGCTAGCGGCTAACAAATTACTGTCTTCTGCAGATGAGACAGTGCACATGGTGAATGTCCACAAGTCAAATTACAACTGTTTTCTATATTATTTTGTGCAGGTATGTAAGGTACAAATGTGAAGAGGGTTTTATGCAAATGTACATTTGGTTATATTGTTTTAAGTGCGTTGCACATTCGAGAAAAATATAAAAATGTGACAGACAGGTAAATTGCATTTAGGGGTACTCATATAAATAGCCTATTGGTAAAAAGTAATATTTTACAAAAATCCACTATACGATCACAAGAACTATTTACAGAGCTATTGGGTAATATTAGAATATTGTTAATTCCTTTTAATTTTCTTATTGCAGTATCATAACAGTTATTTAAATATTGTAATCCCCTGATTATTATTATGTGTCTCATTGTAATGGAGAACTCGAGACAAGATGAGACAGTGCACATGGTGAATGTCCACAAGTCAAATTACAACTGTTTTCTATATTATTTTGTGCAGAATAAAATGCTGTCACACCAAACTCCAGCAGCCTCTGTGGGTCATTGAAATAAGTGAGAAGAGAAGACACACCGGTCACACTGACGTGAGGCAGATGGACAGCTAGGATGTTTTAAAAAGTTTAACCTGCACTGTGATACATGCTGGTACTCAAGGGTACACGCTGTTGCGTACAAACTGTGCGCGCTGGGGACACGTGTGGTGACGTGCTGCGCAGTGTCCGCAGGTTCCAGACGAGCGCACAGGCTGCGGTAAGAAGCCCCGTGCGGTCCCGAACACCGGTACAAGTTTATTGCTGACAGCACCGGCCGTAATGAAATATGGTCGCACTCATCTCAAGACCAAGACTGGTCTCAAGTAGGCCTACTACGACGCTACGATCTACCCACACTGCCTTGGCGATTGACTGGTAGATCGCGATCGACGTATTGCGCACCCCTGGTCTAAAGAAATAGTGTTCTTTTTATTATGCACATTGCTACCTATTTACCAAATAAAACCAGTTATCATCATGGTATTGGAATCGATATTGATTCTATTTCTTAGAATCGAGTTTGAAATGTTAGTATTGTAATAACAGTACTTTGGACATTTTGCAGATTTTGGAAATACTACGAGATTTATGGCATTCGTACCAATCTCTGTTCTCCTGGATTCTTATCGTCATCACAGATTTTCCCTTCATCAACGAGCGATACACTTCCTGTACTGATGTGTGTCAGAGTGTATGAGTGTGTGTGAGAGTGTGTGAGAGCGTGTGAGAGTGTATGAGTGTGTGTGAGAGTGTGTGAGAGTGTGTGAGAGTGTATGAGTGTGTGTGAGAGTGTGTGAGAGCGTGTGTGTGTGTATGAGAGTGTGTGAATGTGTGTGAGAGTGTGTGAGAGTGTATGAGAGTGTATGAGTGTGTGAGAGTGTGTGAGTGTGTATGAGAGTGTATGAGTGTGTATGAGAGTGTGTGTGTGTGTGTGTGTGTGTGTGTATGTGTGTGTGTGAGAGTGTGTGAGAGTGTATGAGAGTGTGTGAGAGTGTATGAGAGTGTGAGTGTGTATGAGAGTGTGTGAGTGTATGTGAGAGTGTGTGAGAGTGTATGAGATTGTAGGCGTGTGTGTGTGGGTGTGTGAGTGTGTGAGAGTATATCTGAGTGTATGAGAGTGTGTGAGAGTGTATGAGAGTGTGAGAGTGTATGAGAGTGTGAGTGTATGTGAGAGTGTGTGAGTGTGTATGAGAGTGTATGAGTGTGTGTGAGAGTGCGTGAGAGTGTATGAGAGTGTGTGAGAGTGTATGAGAGTGTATGGGTGTGTGTGCGAGTGTGTGAGAGTGTGTGAGAGTGTATGAGAGTATGTGAGAGTGTGTGAGAGTGTATGAGATTGTATGTGTGTGTGTGTGGGTGGGTGTGTGTGAGTGTGTGAGAGTATATCAGAGTGCATGAGAGAGTGTGAGACTGTATGAGAGTGTATGAGAGTGTGTGAGAGTGTATGAGAGTGTATGGGTGTGTGTGTGAATGTGTGAGAGTGTGTGAGAGTGTATGAGAGTGTGTGAGTGTGTGTGTGAGAGTGTATCAGAGTGTATGAGAGAGTGTGAGAGTGTGTGAGACTGTATGAGAGTGTGTGAGAGTATATCAGAGTGTATGAGAGAGTGTGAGACTGTATGAGTGTGTGAGTGTGTGTGAGAGTGTGTAAGAATGTATCCGAGTGTGTGAGTGTATTAGAGTGTGTGAGTGTATGAAAGTGTGTGAGTATATGAGAGAGTATGTGTGTGAGAGTGTATGAGACTGTGTGAGTGTATGTGAGTGTATGAGTGTGTGAGGGTGTATGAGAGTGTGTGAGTGTGAGAGTGCGTGAGAGTGTGTGAGAGTGTATGTGAGTGTGTATGAGTGTGTGAGTGTGTGAGAGTGTATGTGGGTGTATGAGAATGTGAGTGCGTGAGTGTATGAGAGTGTGTGAGAGTGCGTGAGAGTGTATTAGAGTGTATAAGAGTGTGTCAGAGTGTGTCAGAGTGTATGGGAGTATGCAGCTCCTCCTCTGCAGACTCACTGTGCACGAGCACACATCTCTGCATGAATCTTTTATGAGGCTGGGACACACTACAATCAAGAGCCTCGACTGTAGGTCTGCAGATGCTTCACTCTGAGCACAGGTGGAGAGGAGACAAAAATCAGAGTCATCTTACACCCGCTGCTATTACCACACAAAAAGAAAGAAGTTACAATTACTCCAACTACTACTCTCAAGAGCAACTGTAAGACTGTCTGGACATAACATCTGATTTATAAAAATGCTCAACTTGAAATCATAGCTTTTGCTATACTATAATCCCAACTGATCCTGTGTCCCCAGAGCCTTAAGCTGCAGATAGAGACACATCCAAGTTTGTCTCATTCTCAGTATACGGACAGGCCATGTCTCATGTGAAAGCTCAGAACCTCCAGAATTCCCTCCCTGAGCTGCAGAGGCTGCACTAGCACTGATTCATTATTGGTGCAGGTGCTGGGCTTTAGGTCGTGACGCTTCAGATTTAGACCCATGTGCTTTCTGATTGCATAATTAGTATAACAAATGAAAAAAACAAAAAAAAATAAAAAAACAAAAAAAAAGACTTGTCCATCATAAATGAGTATTACAGCTGTTCTCAGTAAAAGCTACATTTGATTTGAACATGTTTACCTCATATATGGGGACACAGAGAGGTCAGGTATGAAATTATTATCAAATCCTTACATAGTGTCCCATTAAATGTAAATATATACTTTACTTATTTATTTGAATTTGAATTTATTTATGGAAAGCCCCTTGAGATGCAGCATCTCGTTTTCAAGGGGGACCAAGAACATAAAACATACAGTTTACAAACACATAACTTAACTTAAAGGTGCACTGCGTAACATTTCTAGAGGAGGGGCCGGCATCTGCTTGTCTCCATGGAAATGTTATTGCTTTGTCTAGAATATTCCACAGTATAGATTAAACTGATCTATCATGAGTAAGACAAGAAGGTTACAGCACTACACTACATTACAAGTCAGATCTGTGGAGAGTCGCTTCTATTCACAGATGGAATTATAGTATTTTTGAGAGAACAGAAACACCTGTGATGAATAAATGCTAGATGGAAGTGTTTAATGTCATACCATGAAACATTCCAGAGAAAGCAAAAACATCTCCATGGAGACAAGTAGGTCTCCATGCTTCTACTAGAAAAGTTGCGCAGTGCACCTTTAATAGATTAGTTTGTGATAGTTTTGTTACATAAAAATATATTGTGTTTCACATGGACCTGGCAGGTTGCTCAGACTGAACAGCAGATTATAAAATAAGATAAGATAATCCTTTATTTGTCCCACAATGGGGAAATTGCAGTGTCACAACGCAAGTTACAGAAACAGTAGGAAAATAAGAGCATGCATCAAAATCAAGATAAATAATAATAATAAGTATTTACAATCAACTAAAAAAACACAACACTGTAAGCTAAGCTAAAAGGCACAGGAACATTGCACAATAAGTGTTTTTGATTCTGAGATGATTGTGTACAGTGCAGTGATGGACAGTGGTGGGTAAATAAATAATAGCAGGTAAAGTGACTTTAAATAATATTGCACATTGTTATTATTACTATGGAGATGACACATGGTTGCTATGGGGATGACACCTGACTAGCATTGATCATTATACAGTCTGACAGCAGCAGGAAGGAAAGACCTGCGAAATCTCTCCTTTACACGGCGAGGGTGAATCAGTCTGTCACTGATGCTGCTCTCCAGAGCAGACAGGGCGTCCTGCAGGGGGTGACCCTCATGGTCCAGCATAGACATGAGTTTAGCCAGGACCCTCTTGTCCCCCACCTGCTGCACCGAGTCCAGAGGACAGCCCAGGACTGAGCTGGACTTCTTGATGATCTTGTCCAGTTTCTTCTTCTCCCTCTCTGTGACGCTGCTGCTCCAGCAGACCACACCATACAGGATGGCTGATGCCACCACAGAGTCATAGAAGGTCCTCAGGAGTGGCCCTCTCACTCCAAAGGACCGCAGTCTCCTCAGGAGATAGAGCCGACTCTGGCCCTTCCTGTACAGTGCATCTGTGTTATGAGTCCAGTCCAGTTTATTGTTCAGATGCACACCCAGGTACTTGTAAGAGTCCACTCTCTCAATGTCTCTTCCCTGGATGTTCACTGGTGGGGGGGCAGTAGAGTGGCGTCTGCGGAAGTCCACCACCATCTCCTTGGTCTTCCCCGCGTTGATGAGAAGGTGGTTCTGGTGACACCAGTCCACAAAGTCCTGCGTTAGTCCTCTGTACTCCGCGTCGTCATCGTCCGTGATGAGACCGATGATGGCGGAGTCATCGGAGAACTTCTGCAGGACGCAGCTGTCCGTGTTATGTCTGAAGTCTGCAGTATAGAGGGTGAAGAGGAAGGGCGCGAGGACCGTGCCTTGGGGCGCCCCCACACTGCAGGTCATGAGGTCAGACACACAGTCCTGGGCTCTCACAAACTGGGGCCGGTTTGTGAGGTAGTCCAGGATCCACTCAGCCAGGTCACAGTCCACTCCTGCCCACTCCAGCTTATCCCTCAGGAGCAGCGGCTGGATGGTGTTGAAAGCACTGGAGAAGTCAAAGAACAAGATTCTCACAGTGCTGCCAGGCCTCTCCAGGTGGGACAGTGAGCGGTGCATCAGAGAGATGATGGCGTCCTCCACTCCGATGCCGGGCCGATACGCGAACTGCAGCGCGTCCATCGCTGAGCTCACCGTAGAGCGGAGGTGACCCAGGACGAGCCTCTCCAGAGTCTTCATCAGATGAGACGTGAGAGCCACTGGCCTGAAGCTGTTGAGGTCCTTGGCGTGCGGTGTCTTGGGCACAGGTACCACACAGGAGGTCTTCCAGAGCTGTGGCACCACCTTCAGCTTCAGGCTCAGGTTGAAGACATGCTCCATAACTCCACACAGCTCATCTGCACAGGACTTAAGGAGCCTGGGGCTGATCCCGTCTGGTCCAGCAGCTTTCCTACTCCTTATCCGGCTCAGTTCTCTCCTAACCTGAGCTGTTGTGACAGACAAAGAGCAGGGGTGTGTGCTGGAGGTCTGGCTGAGTTCTTGATGTGGATTCGGGGGCTGGGGGGCTGAGGCAGAGGTGTGAAGTGGTGGCAGTCTGGGCCTTTGTGCAGGAGACAAGGTGAGCCCATGCAGCGGTGCGGGGGGAGGGGTGGGTGATTGATCAAACCTCAGGAAGTGAGAATTCAGATCGTTCACCCACTGTTGGTCTCCCTTTGTCTGGACGGGCGGAGGACTGAAGCCAGAGACACTCTTCATACTTCTCCACACCTCCCTGACATTCCGCTGCTGCAGCTGCTGTTCCATCTTCCTCCTGAAGTTGGCCTTAGCCTGTCTGATCTTCTTCCTCAGCTTCCTCTGTACAGTCCTCAGCTCCTCTTTGTTCCCGGACCTAAAAGCTCTCTTCTTCTCCTTCAGCAGAGCTTTGATGTCCGAGTTAATCCACGGCTTGTTGTTTGGAAAACACCGCACCGTCCGAGAGGGTACAGTGTTTTCAAAACAGAAGTTAATGTAGTCCGTAATACAGTCCGTGATAGCATTGATGTCCTCCCCATGAGGCTGGCAGAGCTCTGTCCATACAGTGGTGCTAAAGCAGTCCCTCAGAGCCTCCTCGCTCTCTGCTGTCCACCTCTTCACCACTCGGGGCTCCACAGGCTGGCTGCGCACAAGCGGTTCGTACACAGGCCTCAAATGGATGATGTTGTGGTCTGCTCTTCCCGGGGGGGGAGGGGTAATGAGATGTAGGCCTCCTTGACGTTGGCAAAGAATAAGTCCAAAGTTTTATTGTCTCTTGTGGGGCAGGTCACATACTTATACGAAGTGTCACCACCAACATCGGGACAGTTCTGAAGATGGCTTACCGCCAGCAGCCGAAACATGTCAACAAAGAAAATACACCTCCTACTGTATAGTTTTTAAAAAGAACCCAAGAACAAACCCAAGACAAAATGAATGTTTTTGGATTATTAAGTAGCAACCCATAGCCAACTGGAAAAACACAGTCATAGACAGAGCACAGCTGGTGAATTTAATGTGGCATTACTTATCTGTGATATTGGTCTAACATCATACTTTATCATTTGAAAGCAGCATTAGCAGGAGGGCCCCTCCAGCCTATAGCTGTGTGAAAGATATATGTGGTAAGTGCTCTGCTGTAGTCTCACTCCTTTACACTTCGAACATCTCTTATGGAAAAGAAAGACTTCTCTCACAAATTATTCATGACACCACTTCAAGAGCTGCTATTGTGCTGAGACACCAGGCCCACACAGGGTGGAAAGGGAGCTTTAGGACTTTAATGTTTAAAGTACAAGTCAAATGTTTGGGTGTGCTCCTCTAGTGCAGAAGAGGGCTGAACCATTTTGGAAAAATATGGAATTGTGATTTTTCTGATGAGGATAGTGACTGTGATGCGATTTATCCTTTTATGTTTAAAATTCTCATTTTAAACATGTCCAAAAGACTGAAATATGAACTGACAAACTAATACAATAATCACACTTCAGAACATGTTTATTCAATTAATGTAATTTATTAATTGCAAAAAACACTGGACATGATGGCCCACTTGTTTCTGTTATAATTTGGTGTTTTGGTTCTCAAGACAGAAGGCACTTTCAATGCTGAAATCCAGTTGGTTTAAACTTCAAATGCCTCTCTCTGATCTGAATGGTCACTACCTCAACCCCAGCACCTGCACCGATCCTGAATCAGGGCTAGTGCAGCCTCTGCAGCTCAGGGAGGGAATTCTGGAGGTTAGCTGAAAGATTCTGTCCAATGCTCTGTTCACAAGCCTACATCACCCACACTCCCACACAACAGTTCTGTATAAATATACAAAAACATGACACAAAACTGTACACAATAACTTGACAAAGTTTCATCAGAAGGATGCACACTGATTGTGTGTTCAAAAACCAAAGTAAAACTTCTAAAACATGTTAATACGTTGTTTTCAGTGAATGTAGCATTTTCAGAACAATAAAAAGTAACATGGTGATCTATGTGTTAGCAGTTAATAAAAAAGTAAAATACCCTCTCCTTAACCTTACCCATAGCATCAAAACAGTATGACAACGGTGTCTCCCCACGGAACAATCCAAACCACATTATACCTGCTCTTTGTCTCACTTAAATGTTTGATTAACTCTCCTCGCCACTATGGGTTATATGACTCTTGCTAATGTAATTTATTCAGGACATTAGGTGTGCTGTGTACTATTAAAGTACTTAAGTGTCTTCATTACTTGTACTTCTCACACTGTGATGGTTGCGTCAGGACTGTGGTGCAGGGGCGGGGCTTCCTCTGGTGACATCACTGCACTCACA
Source organism: Taenioides sp. WSHXM2023 (assembly GCA_029959045.1). NCBI lineage: Eukaryota > Metazoa > Chordata > Actinopteri > Gobiiformes > Gobiidae > Taenioides > Taenioides sp. WSHXM2023. Next base: position 35,059,837 of record CM057091.1, read on the forward strand.
TCTGCATCTGAGGGTGACACACAAACATATGCTCATTTAAATACTGCAAGTATATGCTAGTATCAGCAAGACACATGTTTGGATGCTATTTAAAGGTGGACTGTGGAACTTTTCTGGTGGGGGGGTCTATTGCTCCATGGGGGATATTATTGTTTTGCTTAGAATATTCCACAATATGCCATAGTACAAAGACATAAGTTACAGAGGGGCATTACACATATTTAGATCACCATGTTACCTTTTATTGATTTGAAAATGCTATATTCCCCTAAAAACAACATATTAACATGTTTAATAAGTTTCAGTTTCATTTTGACGCTCTGAGTCTCCCCTCCCTTTACCAAGTCACTCCCTCTTCAGAGCGCTATCACAACACAATCATTGTGCATCCTGCTAATGAAACTATTGCACATTGCATTAGGTTTGTCAAGTTGTTGTGTATAGGGTACGTTTTTGTACATTTATAGAGAATTGTGATGTGGGAGTGCATTGGACAGAATCTTACAGGTAACGTAAGGAGGGTTTGAATAGAGCCCAGGAGAGATCTCTAGATTACTCAAACCTCTTTAGGCATGTTTTTGATGAGGGAACAACATTATAATATGGTAGAAAGCCTTTTTTCTGTACAATCTGGTGATATATTGGCAATTATAATAGTTATAAAAATGTACCATAAACTTTTATTGTCTTGCTTTTTTTATCACCCGTAGTATTATTGTTTATGGCCTGGAACCTGCTCCACAGGGGACAAAAAGTGCATGGTTGTTTGAATTTACAAAAAAACTAGCTCCCTCACTTTGGCGTGTAGGTCTGATGTTTGGTCTTTTCTCTTTGTATACATAGGCTTAGATCATTCTAACACAGAGCTTTTACTTCTGATACAATTTAAGCTTTACAACAAAGAGCAGTTCTTCTGTTTAGGCTCATTCATAAACCAGTGCACTGAAGACACTGCAGGCAAGATGGATGAAGTGTCTTGCTCAAGGACACAACCACAGTATGCAATGCCAGTATGCTAACAATGGCTGCAGCTGTGTGGTTTTACATGTAAAAGAAGATGGGGGGCTGAGCATTTGACAAACACATTGCCAAAGCTAAATTCCTTCCCAGGGCTTTGTGACTGTACTGTCTACATTTCTACATTTCTGTCTACTGTTACAGTAGACAGAAATTTCTACAGAAATCTCTCTGCACATTTCTGTCTACTGTTACAGTAGACAGAAATGTGCAGAGAGATAGCAGCTGAAACATGCATGACTAACACAAAACACAAGTACAGATGCACCAACAGGTAGAAAGCTCAGACAAAGTGGATTGTTCATAATCTCCTGTTTAAACCCTCAGACGCTCTTCAGAGGTTTCCAGACAACACTCCAATCACACGCCTCACTCTGATTCAGCCTCATTCCGCCTGCCTCATGCAGTGACTGTCATTGTGTTTAAACCTGTGCAGTAACATCATGTGCACGACTTTCTTCTCTTCACTTTAGATTACAGTCGATCACCTTAAAACACCAGAGAATACACACGTTTATTTGAAGGTCCTATAGCTGATTTTTACTGTCTCATCCATGTGAAAACAGAAGTAGTTCATTTTAAACAGTTTGGGTAGGCATAGAGCACAGCAGTACATAAATGGCACTGATTGATTCTCCATGATGGTAAAGAACTACTGGCATGCTATCAGTGCACTTCCTGATTATCAGATTGAAATGCTTTTCTAATTATAGAATACTGTATATGTTCTGGAGCAAGGCACATTTAGCTCAAATACATGGTAAAGTCCGGTCCAGGGCCTTGAAGTCCTTTACAGGATCCTCATGTGTTCCACTGCTGATTACAGTTGGAGCTGTGTCTGTCCCTGAGGCCTGCACTTCACAGAGCAGGCCAGTGAGGAGGTGTTTCATTAACCTGTCACAACTTGTGAGACGCCCTGTGGATACGGCCCACTAGCCTTACCATGACCGAGCAGGTGGCACACACTAAACCCCTGGATTTCTTACATATATTTGAAGCTATGTTTTTGTTTTGAAGAAATAAGGTTTGCTAAAAGCTATGCCCTGGTAAAGTTTGAATCCTGTATTATCTGTTCCAAGTCCTTATCGTTGTCATTGTGAAACTAAAACACAAACACCCAGACACTTTTTTACCACAACTAGTAGTCCAAAATGTTGTGAGTGTGTCCTGCCCCGGTGGCCACTGCTGTTTCATGTACTTACTGACATCACTCAGAACTGGCCAGGTGTTTCTGATACAAACACCTGGCTGCAGGGGCAGAGTTTGAAGTGTGGATACCTGTTCAACCAATCACACTGTTCCTTAACCTCTAACCAGTGAGATTCGCTTGAACAAATGAGGTACAACTGTTGCCAATATTCATAATTTTATAATCACTCATTTTCATGCTGTATCTTATAAAGACACTTGATGCATGAACAGATCCAGATCAGCCTTATAACATCATCTCACCAGTGAGTAAAAACATATCAAATGTGTTAATCTTGCTTCAAAACTTTCCAAACCCAAATAAATGCACATTTGTCAGTAGCAGTTTATCGTTAATTTATAATGCTTAGATGGCCGCACAACGGTCTAAATCATGACGTTTACATTTTTACATAAACTTAAACAAACGTGGAACTAAACTTGTTAGGTGCATGTTTCACGTGGGGCTCCTCTCTGGTGTTACACACACCTGTGTGCACCTCCTTCGTGATGAAGGCCCTATAAGCTCCTTTCCATCATTTCGGACGGCATTCCCTTCGGGGGAATGCACAAAACAAAGTGTTAGGGTGAAGGGAAGGCAGAAGGAGGTGTTTGGAAAAGGCCCTAGGTGTTTAGGCCCACTTTAAATTTAAACCAAAGGATTAAAGAAGACAGTGAGGGGGGGAGGAGGGCGGGGTCTGGAGGTTTAAAGAACAGTGTGATTGGTCTAATAGGTATCCACGCTTTAAACTCCGGAAAAAGTGGATTTAAGGATTTAGTGTGGTATTTCTTTTCAAAATAATTTTACTTTTTTCAACTCATGTTCAAACACAAACGCTTACGTAAAATAAACACCACAAAAACGGATTTTCTCCCTTTACCTGATCCGTGTCCACGCTTTTGCACGCTCCACTCGTAAACAAACGCCCTTCCCATTTTGCGCCGCTCTGATTGGCTCTCGCCTCCCTCTGCGTGGCTCTGATTGGCTTTCTGCTCCTCCTCCGCGCCGGTCTGATTGGCTCTCGGCCCCCCATGAACTCCCGTGCCTTCTCGCGTTGCCACAGCAGCTCTTTCCAGTGCGAGGCAGACGCTGGATCAGAAGCGACGGCGCAGTCACTCCGCACTCCACAGCCGGACAGCCCGCTCCTCCAGCGGGCTCAGCAGCGCTCCAGCCCCGGGGCAAGCCAGGACCCTTGCCCCGCACCGACCAAACGAGCCGCCGGGGACACGTTTCACCGGATAGTTTGGACTAACCCCGGCGTTATATGAAGGCAAAAGTGTAGAGGTAAGGCTGCTAACGGTGCCTCCTTCCCTGGTTACTCATTTACAGAGCTAGCTCAGATTTCAATACAGTTTAATATCACATAAAGCTATCCACGCAATCTATAAATCTATATTCACCTTCGTTTTGCATGCTGATATGATGTTTAATTCGTAAAATAAATAGTTTAAGATAACATTCCCCTGCTCCGTAGCCATGTTAAAGCTCCACAGAGGAACTTCAGAAGCTGTGTTGACTGTCCGTGGAATGCAATCCTCTGTTAGCTCTGATGCTAACCATTACCATACACATGTCAAGTAGAATCTAGCTTTAGACTGATCTGGAAGCGCGCCGAAAGGAGGTGTTGCACGCTATTGGGAAAAATGCCCACAGCTCGATCGGAATGAGCTTTTGGTATAATAAAGTACATCTGAAAACTACATAGGAACCAAATTTAAAATGCCCGATTTGCATACAGGAAGTGAACTTTGGCCCAATTTGTACAAGAACTATTTCATGGCTACAATGCTTGAAAAAGCTAACTTTTTTACATGTTTCCGGATTTCAAAATAAACAAATCTTATTTCTGTGATTTCAGGATGACCTTCGGCTCATTTTGGTACCAAATGCATATCCACAGACCCAATATTATCAAAGTTATGAAAGATTTATTCAAGAACTTAATGATTTTTTGCAACTTTTTTGTAAAAAAGTCAATTTGTTTTCATTGATTTCAGTAGGTTCCCATGCTTGCCCACCTAAAATTTTTTCCACAAAGTTGCGTGATATAGTGTTGTATAAACCATAAAAATTTCATAAAAATTTGAGACCGGTAACAGTGATCCGGAGATCCATACATCGCAAGAAGTGCCATTCATCAAAATTAGAAAATCTTGTATTTGTCCAATACTGGAGATTAGGTTCAGTTTTTGTCACAAAAATAGTTAAATGCTCTTTAATGTAAAATATATTGACCTAAATCATACTCTAATGCCTTATTAATTGTGCGGATGTATTCTGGATCATATTCTGGATCATGTCCAAAAATATTAATAAATTGAGTCATAATATAATTTGTGATTGTATATATGTTCACCGATCATCTTAAAGTGATAAAATACATGCATTTATGGCCTCACTTTTTTCATCAAAGGCCTTCAGGATCATTGTGGATTCCACTCAGAAATGTTATCATGTCCTAAATTCACTAAACTGAAAACACTATCTATAATATGTATGTAAGTATTAACATAGTTTCTCTAAATATTTTTCTTCAAAGGGGACAGTTGACTATTGTTTATTTTGCTTCAATAGATGTGGCATATTGCCGAGAATATGACTGTAAAGGTTTATCATGAGGAAAGTGTTGGTAATACCCAATGTAGTACAGTATGGATGCGACATGTGCACACATGCCAGCTGTTCTATTTCCTGCAGGACATGTGCAGTAATATCCCCTTATAGGATCATCTGAATCGTTCATGTCATACTGAATCCAAACATTATATTTGGTTTGACTTTTGTGGCGTGAGTGAATTTGGCCACGCACCAAATCATTGTCATGCTGATACACCCACATCTCGTAGTCCCCATCACTTGTTTGATGCTCCACAATATACCCTGGTGACAATTTGATTTGGTAAGACCCACATGCCAATGTTTCCAAATATTCTAGATTCAGCTTAGGGAAATCTATTTCTGATGCCTCAAGCTTCACCCATTCTTTTTTGGCTTTACGAGACATGTCAGGATCTTTGGCTACACGTTTAGACAATGTGTTCAATTTTGATCGTCTTTCCAGCATGCGTTGTGCCATCATAGTGTCTCGGGCTTGACCCAACTCAGCTCTGTTGAAGTCACTCAAGCGTAACGTCGCCACAGCTATGTACTTCACCATTAAGGGTCAACGTGTGTTATCTCTTCAGGGTGAAAGATATATGCATGTTACATTTTCAAACATTATGTTATCTTCTAATATACACACGTATCAATATAGGGTGTATATAATGTGTTTAACATATCATTCTAAATAGAAAATCATTCTAATTGGTGTCCATTTGGTGATTTGCAATCGCTGAAGTGTAAAAATTCTATTTATAGCTTATAAAAATAATGTGTGGTTAGTATGATTGTATCATTCTTTAAATCTAAAAAGTGCCATGTTTTTGCATTCTTATACGTTATAATGTCCATTTCAAATATGACACCAAAAAATCCACAATGATCCTGAAGGCCTTTGATGAAAAAAGTGAGGCCATAAATGCATGTATTTTATCACTTTAAGATGATCGATGAACATATATACAATCACAAATTATATTATGACTCAATTTATTAATATTTTTGGACATGATCCAGAATATGATCCAGAATACATCCGCACAATTAATAAGGCATTAGAGTATGATTTAGGTCAATATATTTTACATTAAAGAGCATTTAACTATTTTTGTGACAAAAACTGAACCTAATCTCCAGTATTGGACAAATACAAGATTTTCTAATTTTGATGAATGGCACTTCTTGCGATGTATGGATCTCCGGATCACTGTTACCGGTCTCAAATTTTTATGAAATTTTTATGGTTTATACAACACTATATCACGCAACTTTGTGGAAAAAATTTTAGGTGGGCAAGCATGGGAACCTACTGAAATCAATGAAAACAAATTGACTTTTTTACAAAAAAGTTGCAAAAAATCATTAAGTTCTTGAATAAATCTTTCATAACTTTGATAATATTGGGTCTGTGGATATGCATTTGGTACCAAAATGAGCCGAAGGTCATCCTGAAATCACAGAAATAAGATTTGTTTATTTTGAAATCCGGAAACATGTAAAAAAGTTAGCTTTTTCAAGCATTGTAGCCATGAAATAGTTCTTGTACAAATTGGGCCAAAGTTCACTTCCTGTATGCAAATCGGGCATTTTAAATTTGGTTCCTATGTAGTTTTCAGATGTACTTTATTATACCAAAAGCTCATTCCGATCGAGCTGTGGGCATTTTTCCCAATAGCGTGCAACACCTCCTTTTATTGGGAGTCATATTATTGGTATTGGCATAAATCTGCAGATAATGAGATTACCTTGAGGCTGCTGCAAGTGGAAGCCTTCATAGTTGTTTTGTGAATGGAAGTAATTCCAAACTGAAGTCAACTTGTGAATAAAATAACTTTGTCTTTTTGTAACGCCATTTTGCATCCTTTGACGTGGTTAATGATATTATGTGCACGATACTTCTAAGGCTCGGTAGTATTGATAAAAATAGTAAAAATGTGCAAAAACATGGCTGTAAATGTCTAGGTTTAGGTGTAAACATTGAATTAAACGTGAATGGGAGGAAATAAGCTGGAAAGTCCCCCTGGCTGAAAGGTCCCCAAGCTGCAAAGTCCCCCTGAATTGTACCCTTTATGAAACTAAATTAGTTAATCTATATACATATATATTAAAAAACAAAACAAAAAAAACAAACAAAAAAAAAACAAACTTTTTTTTTCATTACATATATTTTATTTAATTACACACGCAAGTTACAATATATCTCAACACATTTGTTCATACATACAAACAAAACATGGAAAAATTATGTGTTCTCAAACACACACAAATAATACAGTGTGTCAAATTACTCCTCAAGATCTGTAAAATGACATAAACAAGGCCCAACATTTGGTCTCACTACATTCACATTTCATTTTATTACAATATAAAATGCTGATTTTCTAATTCAATACATCAAAGTGCGTGACGTGGCCTACTAAAGGCTGGCGAGAACATCCCCCCTCTCCCGGGCACAGCAGTTGCCCGTGTGCCGCCCGCGAGGGGGATGTTTCCGCTGAGAGAATGGGACGCTCGCGCTGGGACTTTAAAGCCAGGGGGACGCTCGAGCCAGTATTCGAATGGGACCAGAATGGTGCAGAGACTATAGTGAACCTCTGTTTGGAGGATTACATTAGAACTGTCCCATTTAACAGAAATATCTGAATTTTCTGACAAGTATCATGATTAGATTTGCGATTTATGCTTTAATAATAAGAGTCTGTTCAAAGTTCACATTTTAAACACATTCTAAAGACTTGACAAAAAGACTGAAATCTGAACTGCTAAACTAATAATAATCAGATTTCACCATTCTGCTTTTTTATGCAGATTGGTGCTCACTGCAGCCTTTGCGATTGCGTCTATTTAATTTGTGGTTTCTGTTTGATAAATAGTGCAGCTCTAGATTGCATTCCAAGATTATCAGATCTTTTTGCAAACTTTTTGAAAATGACATTATCAGCTTTCTGTTATAAGCAACTTTTTGAGGACTTTTTACTGTTAAAAAGATACATTTTGCCGTACATTTAGAATCACTATTGCAACTGTCCTATTTTTCCATAATTCTGAAACCCATGGAGAAACATACTCTAAATACACCAATACAATGTGATAATGTAATTTTTTAATACATTTCCCACAAAGACTTAGACAAACTTTATTGAGCCACACGGGAAATGACTTGGACACTGTAACTCACGCATCACAACATATTATAATGATGACGAAAAATAATATAAATGGTAATTATACATTCTACATAAGTAGCAAAAATAGCAAGAGACTGGTGTCAAATAAGGCGTAATTATATAAATGTATATGTACAAGTAAAAATAAAATAAAAATAAGTAATACAAATATCTCAGCTATAAACAAGAGGTGGTAAGGAAAACGGTGCAAAGATGATACGATGATTGACAGGACATAGGGTTATGTTCCATAAAGGTGAATTGTTGTACAGTTGTAGGGAGTATTATCTGTTACATGAGAGTGACTCGTTGTACAGTTGTAGAGAGTATTATTTGTTATATAAGGGTGAGTTGTTGTACAGTTGTAGGGAGTATTATCTGTTCCATAAGGGTGACTCGGGACCAGTGTCCCTTTTGCCGGTCCTGCACCCCCAGCAGAAGTACAGGCTGGTAAAAGATCTCCAGTAACTTGCTGCACACATTGAAAGACCTGAGCTTTCTCTAGATACTTCCAGAGCTGATGAGTGGAGTTGTGAGTTGTGAGTCGCGCAGTTATTGCAGTGGTTGCTTTTTAATGATCCAGCGCTGGGCCGGGCGCTTTGGAGCAGGCTGTGTCCTGACTTGTCCTCTGACTGATCAAATAAATATGTGCTGTCTTTTTGGCTTCAGACGAATACTTAGTACTTCAGGCCCAGAGTCTTGTATTTCTGATGATAATTCTACGTCCTTGGGTGAAATGCAGTGATTTGACAGACACATTTTTACACATTTGTTGGCGCCTTGTTGTATCCTTGCTAGACACATATTGTTGAATGCATTATAACGTCAGTTAAGATAAGATAAGATAAGATATGCCTTTATTAGTCCCACAGTGGGGAAGTTCCAGTGTTGCAACGCACAGTTCAAGAACAGCAGGAAAATGGTAACATGCAATAAAACAAGATAATATATAATGGCTTAAAAATAATTTAAAAATAGACTTAAAAATAGACTCTAATGTAACACACTGTTCCGGTGGAGCAAAAATATAAAATACAAAAAAAAAAAAATAATATTTATAATAAAAGTAACAGTGCAGCATATGAACAGAATAAATCTCAGTAAAGTGACTTCAGTATATTATGTTATTTACAGTAATATGACTATGTTTATGTACAGACAGGATAAATATCAGTAAAGGTTCTATATTACGCTATTTTCTACTCTGTGTTAAAATGTTGCTTCCTCATCACAAACATACCTACATAGAGTTGTGTTTTGTTTCATTCAGATTTTTTAACAAATAAACCCTACATAGATTACATATTAGACTCAACTCTGGAATTGCCAATCTCTTCTGAGCAAAAAGGTAGCTGTTCATTTGAAAACTACCACTACATGACATCACAAAGTGGAACAGAGCATTTTGAGCTTTGGAGATGTAGACAGACTAATGATAAAGGATTACTCAAACATGTGTGAATGAAACAAAACACAACTCCAATCAATTTTGTGTAATGTAGGACCTTTAACAGTAGTAATTCAGAAGTAACCATAGCAAACGATAAAGAGCAATATAACAAGTTCTTGATTTTCTGCTATACTATGATGTCGTGTTGTCACGATACTGATATTTCAAACTTAATTTCGATACTTCGAAAAAATTCTATACTCAATACTGCTTCTGATAGCACAATGAAAATAAAAAAAACTCTGTATTTAGACAGTAGAATGAGATTTTTAAGCATTAAATGGTAGTACTTTCTGTTCTATTCCCATGTGTCCTTATATCTGTGTAATCCCTCAGTGGTCCTGTAGGTTCCATAGTGGTCCATGGGTGTATACTAGTCTATGTGCTCTTATACTTGTTCTGATACAGCTCAAGATCATTCTGAAGACAATCAGGAAAAGCTCAGTTCTGTCCTGTGAAAATGACTTTTTTTTTTTTTTTTTTTTTTTGTATCTGTACTTGCTCAAAAGAATATCTAGATTCAATACTAGTTTCAGTATGGATTAGTATTTTGGATACTTTAAATAACCATGCTGTGATGTGTGTATAAATACTTCAGACCTGACTTGACCTGTCTCCACTAAATGAACCTGAATGTTGGTGTTGTCAGTTGAATCAGAAGTTGGTGTTGTTTTTAGCGCTCGGTGCTCTCAGTGGAATGTGGCAGAGGGCACAGGCTGGGGCTCTGCACACTGTGTTTGTATGTGGACCTGTCACGATAACAACTGTAACTCATTGCTCAATAATGATGGATGGAACAGTATTTTGCAGAGGTCTCTAAATCATACCTTTTATTTGCAGAACCTGTGTAGAACCTATATCATGTGTTTTTATTTGTTTTAAGTGTGTTGGGACAGTGAGTTGCACATTTGATTCTTCTTTATGGTTGTTGTGTAACTGGAAATAATAATAATATTTTCAGTAATACACATGAATATTTATGACATCCATCCATTTTCTTCCGCTTATCTGGGGCCGGGTCGCGGGGGCAGCAGTCTAAGCAGGAACTCCCAGACTTCCTTCACCACGGACACTTTCTCCAGCTCCTCCGGGGGCACCCCAATGTGTTCCCAGGCCAACCGAGAGACATAGTCCCTCCAGCGTGTCCTGGGTCTTCCCCAGGGCCGCCTCTGGATGACATCCAGAACAGATGCCCGAGCCACCTCAGCTGCTCCTCTTGACGTAGAGGAGCAGCGGCTCTACTCTGAGCTCGTCCCGTGTGACTGAGCTCCTCACCCTATCTCTAAGGGAGTGCCCAGCCACTCTGCAGAGGAAACTCATTTCGGCCGCTTGTATCTGTGATCTTGTCCTTTCGGTCATTACTCAAAGCTCATGACCGTAGGTGAGGGGAGGAACGTAGATTGACGGTAAATCGAGAGCTTTGCCGTTCGGCTCAACTCCCTCTTCACCACAATGGTCCGCTACAGCGACCACATCACTGCCAACACTGCACCGATCCACCTGTCAATCTCACGCTCCATCCTCCCCTCACTCGTGAACAAGACCCCGAGATACTTGAACTCCTCCACTTGAGGCAGGGACTCTCCACCCACCCGGAGAGGGCAAGCCACCTTTTTCCGGTCAAGAACCATGGCCTCGGATTTGGAGGAGCTGATTCTCATCCCAGATTCAGGAGGAGCAGTAGTTATGACATGTTTAGTATAGTCATTGTACTAAAATATGTATAGTACACAACACTATGCCTGCTACATACTACTAATAGTAACCACTTGTTTACCACATGCTCTTTGTCTTAAGAGTTTATTGTATTTAGTTTTTAACACAGTGACATCATAAGCAAGGCTTTAGGCAGATCTGCTCTCTAACACTGGACTTATTTGGTGCCCTATATTGGCCACTTGCAACAATTCAAAAATATACCCCACCACTGAAGACTTCTTTTCAGTTCTTGACAACCAAAAGCTCTTCACATCCAAAATAGCCATCCTCACTGTGTTTTCTATCCACTGTCTGTGACAGTCCTGTTCTAGTGTGTGTGAGGCTGAGTTGTGCTTTACTGGCTTTGGACTGTTCAGATATGAGTGCCTTTAATCAACACACAGCACTACACAGCACAGAGCACTCAGGAGCCCTCTGACCACAACAGGCTCGGGATGCAGAACACACACTTCTTCAGTACTTTACACAGATGTGAGTCTGATCACCAGTGAATCTCTCTGAGCTCAGATGGACGTGATTGACAGGTGGATTAGCCAATCAGGGACACACATGGTCCGTGCGTATTGACCAATTTGAACTGAAGCTTTACCTTTCCACTGTTGTTTCAGCATCATGGTTTTGGGAGGAATTTGAACAGGCTAATCATTTCATTTTGATGAAGATTTCTGTGGGACACCAGCAGAAAGGAGAAGTGAGTGAGCTGACACTTTGATATATCAGGCAGATTAAACTCATGATTTACAGTTTTAATCTCCTTTCCTAGTACTGTTTTCTGCATAAATAGTAGTTTTTGCATGAACTCCCCCTGTAGGGGTAGTCTTGTGAGTGCAGTTTGGGTCAGATACATAGAGATACATCATAGTTTGGAGAGCTTTTCCTATTCCCCGTTTTTAGTTGACTAATCGATCTACAGTTCCAACTGTCATCTCTGACTCCATTGCTTGTATTTGTCCGTTTGTGCTGCGTGTCCACCACTGTGCCCAGTCCCATTCTAATCCCATGTTAGGCTTTGGAGCTCCACCATCTGCTGCGCCCCCTCTGAAGGTGTGATCTCTGTCCACGTCAGGGCATCTGGCATTCTGTCATGTCCCAACACCAGCAGGGCACACAAATTTTTGGAATAAAAGTGTTGGTAGTTTTCATAATGCTGTATTAGTGGGGCCATTATCCACTAAAGAAATTCTTGGTGGACTAAAGACATGTGCTGCCAGTCGATTGGTTGACTAAATATGCAGCGTGGGAAAAGCTCTCAAAGGTATTCTGTATCTCTGTATGTCTGACCCAAACTGCACCCGAAAGACCATATCCTAGGGTTGTCGAAAGTATTGAAAATCAGATCTAAATCAAAATGTTTCAAATCTAGATACTAATTTTTCGCAGATATCAATACTAAAAAAGTCCCAATCACAGGACAGAAATGAGCCTTTCCTGAATGTCTTTAGAATGATGTTGAGCTGTATCAGAACAAGTATAAGAGCACATAGACTAGTATACACCCATGGACCACTATGGAACCTACAGGACCACTGAGGGATTACACACATATAAGACCACATGGAATAGAAAAGAAAGTACTAAAATTTTAATTGTTGAAAATCACATTCTATTAACCCTATTATTATCACTGTGGTATCAGAATCTCTATCGAATTGGTATCGAAAGATATTTTGAAATTTCAGTATCGTGACAACACTAACTACACCTGCACAGGAGTCATGTAGAAAAAGTACAAGGAAACAGTTAATTTACATAAAGACAGAAAAAAACTAAAGACAGATTAAACTTGAATCGAGAGTTTAATCAGCTATTTTTATATACCAAAAAGTACCATGTACACTTTCTACATGTGTAATATATGGGGATGGAACGAGACACAATTTCCACGAGACGAGCTGCAAGATGCGAGATTAGGTCCATGAGAACGAGACAAGACAAAATTTTAACATAATTCCTAATACATTTCACAGTTCAGTTTCCAGTTTTGACCTCACATTTTTTAATTTATTTGATTTCATATTTTTGTTTCCATTCTAGTACTGCTTTTTGGAACTGTAAGAGGTGTAACTCACCAACACATACCTCTTTTTTGTCCGATCCAAATGTAAACACTTGGGGAAAAAAAATCATTAATTTTTCTCTTATTTGCACGATCTTATGGCAGTTTTCTCTCACGAGATCTTGGGACACAAGATCTTGTCCCATCCCTAATAATGTATAATGAGTTGTCCTGGCATGGTCCTAATTAACAGTATTAAAATATTAAAATGAAAACTGTAATCGCTCTGAAATGTTTAGTTGTCTGACAGGCTGCACACAACCAACATTTGTATTAGTCATAACGATTTTAGTAATAGTAGTAATCTCTTATTTATGGATATGGGACAAAAACAGGAGTGAATCATGAGTTTAATCTGCTTTTTTACATACAAGTAAATTTTTCCTAGTACTTTTTTCTGCATAAATATTGAAATATTGTGATATTGTATCATCAGATGTCTCACAATAAAATTGTGGGCCATCATAATATATCGAATTACAAGTCTCTTTGCCTAAAAGGGAACTACATAGACCATGATCCTTTGGTGTTGTCAGAGCAGACTATATAAAAAAATAACTGTTATTAAGAACTTTTAATTCTTAATTCTTTGTATTTTAACAGTACCAAAGGTTTTTCAAGGCTTTTAAAGTAGAATATTCACAGTTCTGTTAGCCACAAATATCACATCAAATATCGTACCGTGAGATGCATATCCTGAAAATATTGTATTGAGAGATTTGAATATCGTTACATCCCTAATAAATAGTAGTTTTTGCATGAACTCCCCCAGGAGGTGTAGTACAGGTTGGGTTAGATACAAAGAGATACAGATTTTTAGTATATGCCTTTAGTCGACCAGGAATTTCTTCGGTTACGTGCGGGGCTGTAGTCAACTAAACTGCTGATTGAACTTGTAACTTGTCCTGAAATAAATTCTTGGTTATTTGATTGATAATGTGAAGATTGTGATACAGAATTGCATCATTTACACAAAGCTGATTGGTCTAAAGTAATAATATTTTTAGGATGCCTATTAACATCTGGCAAGGGGACTACCGATGAAAAATAGCCTTTTCGGCTAACTTGGGTATATTTACATTTGTTGTAATGTTTATTAATGTACATTGTCCCTCTTACCAAATAAATAAAAAATGAATGAATGAAATGAAGTAAAATGTATGGCTGAGTGTAAAATGCATGACGTGAGGGTCTGGGGCTGAGGGCTGTCTTTATTCTGCTGTTTGGAGCCTACAACACAGAGAGGGGCAGAGGGAGAGGAACAGGGGTTCGTGTTGTGTGGGGGTCTCATATTGGATCTCTCTCAGACGGAATATGATGTGTTTGAATGTGGGCTGCAGGGGATCTCCCAGCGCTAGAACTCATTTAACCTGGGATATTATTCTGAGATTTAGGAAAAGGTGGAGGAGGGGCTCATGCATGAGTTTCTGTCCTATTGGCAATGGGCATTCACATGAAAATAATACTTTATTATTAGTCATTTGAGCAATCATTTTGCTCATTAACAAATTAACAACTTTTAAAATGATGTATTCATTTTTTTATTGAAAAAGAGCAGTACAAATTTGATTTGGCTACAGAATTTGACCTAGAAGATTTTTTTTTTTTTTGTATCAAAAACTGTAATAATAAATAATAAACATTAATCTAACAGCACATTTCTAGACACATACAGTTGCATGCATTCTTCATTCACTCCACACACTTCCAATCTGTGCCATCGGGCCATCAGTGTAAAGCTAATTACAGTGTTCTCCCATAGTCGAAAAACAACCTGGACTACATGGTAACCAAATTTGACCTGCTCATTGTATTATCATGCTTTATTATTAGATGCAGACCATACAAAGTGGACTTATTTTGACTTCAAGAGCTGCTTATACAATATGTGTGTACTGGGGCAAGACGCATTCTGCTCACAGACATGGTTCAGTCCATGACCTTTAATATTGCAATAAGCAAATTGTGACTAGAACTTAGAACTGGACCTTGTGTGTGAAGTGTTGATGAGGAGGTTGAGCAGGTCTGCTCCTGTTGGCCGGACTAAAACCGGACTAAAGCCGGACTTCGTGTGTGTGTGTGTGTGTGTGTGTGTGTGTGAGTGTGTGTGTTGTGCTCCTCCCTCACACAGAGAGCCACAGTGAGAGCACCTGAAACCCGCCGTGTCTCTTTTCTTCTCATTCTTCATTGGCTCGGCTCAGCTCCACGGCCTGCTCCTGCTCTATTAGATATTGATAAAAGGGGCTATTTTTAAATCCACTTTGTGCACAGTGGAACCTCTTTAGATCATTTCCCAGTGCATTGAGAGGCTCGCACTGGGACCGTTTAACCCTGCTCCCCCTGCTTGCTCAGCCCTCTACTCATTTCACTTATATTAAAGCTATTCATCATGTTTGCGCTGGGTACTTTCTCCTCTGCTCTCATTCAACCAAATCAAAAACAGTGGCGTGGCAGTAGTCGGTGTTGCCCACACATTTTGTCGCCTTTCTTGATGTTTTGTTCGGAAATGTAGTTTTAGATTTTTTTTATTTTCATGATTATTTTTAAAGGGACACTGCACTTCTTGGGTGCACCGGAACATGATTTAGGTGCACCAAAACCCACCACACATTTCTGCCATCGTAATATACTGTCCTTAAATTAACTCAACAATAAGGGCTAATCTGATTACTTAGTAGATACATTTACCTGAATTTCATACTCAATAGGCTACTAACACTTGGTAAAGAAAGAAACAATAATAACTAGTTTTATCTCACTATTCAGAGTTATTCATTTGATCGAATAACAAAATGATAACAAAATTTAGCCTTTTCCTTAAACGTACTCTATGTAACTCTTTGGTTGGGGGTCCGTCACCTGCTTGTTTCTGTGTATATCTGATTGTGCTGCCTGGAATGTTCCACAGTATGACATTAAACAGCTATGCCTTACATTTATTCAATTACCAGTGATTTTTTTTTCTTTTCTTTTTTTAAAGCTCAGAAATACCTAGAAAAGGGCATTCTTACTGCGAGCGAGGTCACCTCTCCACAGATCTGACCTGTAACTTGGTCTGGTTTGGTCTTCATGAAGATAGAAGGTTTAATACCATACAGTGAAACATTCCAGACAAAGCAATAACAATAAGCAATAAATGTAACCAGAGAATTTACACAATGCATCTTTAAGATGTGTGTAAATCCCTCAGTCGACCAGGTAGAATCCATGGCAACAGGAGAAATTCAATTTGTCAATTGACAAATTGGATTTCTCCTTTTGCCAATGCATCTTTAAGTTAAAACAGAATTTGTTCGTAGCCTATTTAAGTTTAATTAATAAATAAATATAAAAATAAATATTTGCTTCAAAAACTAGTGAGATGTCTGTGCTTTTAGGGTCTTTACAGTGTTCTATAGTACGTACAGAGTGAGACCTCCTACTTTCAGTTTCAGTTGTTGATCTTTGAGGTCTTTTGTTTAGTTTTGTAGCCCCCCTCCTACAGTCAGAGCTCACAGGACCATTGGGAATAAGGGAAGCTGCTGCTTCATTAGCCAGGCTCAACCAAGACCAGACTAAAAACGGTAAGATCATAGACGTTAGGGCTTTGGAAGGCCAGCACAGCATTCTACAGCTCTCAACTTTTTAAACACTTAAAAAAAAGAAAAAAAAGAAAATAGACCTCATATTTGCAGAGTAGTGTTTGTTTTTATGCCAATTATAAGCATTAATTCCTATGCAGTGGGAATGTGATCAAAGCATATCCTGCGGACGTGCACAGTGCGTTTCCCTCAGAATCTCAGGGGCCTTAAAGTGACTCTGAACATGTGATCAGAGTCTGGGCCAAAGTGGCTCTGCCCTCAGCCAGCCATCAACACAGAAGCACCACTGAAACATGTGGTGCCACAGAAAACATCTGCTTTTGTCACATACAGTATGAAGTATGACTGGAACAGAATATTTGTGCCACTACAATACATGATTAAGTTAGATCTAGTTTGATTCTGATTAGAGCTTTACTTTGTCATGGTTTCAGGCTCACTTAACACTGTTTTGGAGCTGTGGCTGCTGCTCGGGGTCCTTTCCCTGCTTTTACTTTACCTGTTGGAGTGTGTCCTCATTGGGGTTTGTCCTCTGGAGCTTGTTCTCACTGGAGTTTATCCTCTCTGGAGCTTGTTCTCACTGGGGCTTCAGACAAGCCTCATCATCCCATGCTATGTGATAATGGGCTTCCTCAGCCCTGACCCCTGAACAGCCCTGACCACAAACTGCACTGCAGGGATTTTTTGACTATGTGGGGACCATCATATTCTCCTGTATTAATGGGGAAACACTGGCATACAGGTGGAGAATCGGAATTATGGGCTCTAACTGTACTTAAATACACAGAAATATACTGCACAGCTATACACAATTGCTTAACAGTATCCAGTCTTTGGCAGTGAGCTG
The DNA here is from genome assembly GCA_029959045.1 of Taenioides sp. WSHXM2023. Taxonomy (NCBI): domain Eukaryota; kingdom Metazoa; phylum Chordata; class Actinopteri; order Gobiiformes; family Gobiidae; genus Taenioides; species Taenioides sp. WSHXM2023. The sequence continues at coordinate 35,077,464 of CM057091.1, forward strand.
TCAAGAAAGTCCTGACTCTTTGGGGCTGTTGTTTGTGTAGTTTGCATGCAAAATATTGATTTGTAGAGAAGGTTTTCTATGTTTTGAGGTTTAGGCCATGTTAGAATGGTGTTACCTCCTCAAAAACTTACCAGGAGTTTGTTTTGTTTCATTCACACGTGTTTGAGTTATTTATTATTATTTTGTCTACATCTCCAAAGCTCAGAATGCTCTGTTCCACCTTGTGATGTCATGTAGTGGTAGTTTCCTAGTTAACTGCTACCCTTTACCTTTTTGGTTACTAGTTTGGCAGTTCCAGGGCTGAAATGATCCAAATGATTCTAGAAGCACTTCTTGTTTTACCACAAGTGTTTTCTATATGAGAGAAGAATATAGCCTAAATATGCAGCATTTTTGTGTTGAATGAGACAAAACACAACTCCAGGTATGTTTGTGATTTGGAAGAACATTATAACATAGATCAGAAAATGGTATAATATAGACCTGTTTAATTTAACGTTTATATATGGCTTTATATAGCTTTCCAGCTACTTTTCAACAGACCATCTTTTCATCTTGTCTTTTTCCCTGTGTCCCGGCTGAATGAGTGTGCCCTGACAGTTGTAAAGTGCTGCCCTTTGACCACCATCCAATCCATCCAGTGGCAGTCCTTTTTCAAAGCCCCTCGCAGTGTCAGGCCCATTCCCCGATGTCTGCTTCTCTAGCCCCTCTGTGGAAATGCCAGTGGCCCACTGCCTCCAGGCACCTACAGGCACACGTGGCTACGGCTATATTACTGTAGTCCAATGGAGCATTCATGGATATTTGCACAGTTTCACCAGCACAACAATATGACAGATTGACCAAAAAAGGACTGTCCACAGCAAATACAGCGGACCTTGACCTCCATTATACGGTTTCAGCTGTTTACCCAGTGGTTATGATCTGTCTTGCTGTTGTGAGCAATAATTGATATTTGCCATGATTTCAAAGTTCATTTTGCATAATAGGTCTTCTTTAAGGTTTTATTTTGACCCAGTTTGACTAGTAAATAACAATGTTCATTTTTTGTTTAAAATTAACTGAACTTACTGTGCCAAAAAGTATCTTAAAATATCACATTTATATAGTTATCACAATACAAAACAAAATAGTTCAAATAATGGGGCGACAGTAACTCACTTGATACAGCGTTTGTCCACTGATCTGAAGGTTGGTGGTTCAAATCCCACCTCCCTACAGAAATCACCACTGGTCGAGCAGTCATATCCACTGACCCACAGGTGATTCCATCCCACAGATAAATGCTGTTGTTGTGTCCTTGGGCGAGACACTTAACTAGGGGTGGGCGATATGGGCAAAAAAATTATCTCGATAATTTTTTAGATTTCAACTATAACGATATTTTGTTGATATTTTCAAAAATGTGATTGGAATTCTCTGAGTAATACCTACTTAAAGCTTACAATAACTACAATGATTGACATCGCTTATCTCCCAGAAATTTGAATTTATTTTGAAATTAAATTGGAGGGAATTTCGGTATCATACAGCATTTAGTGACAGAAAATAATGAGGAGTCAGAGGATTTTACTTGAATTGATGGAAATATTACTGCTGACTTTACTTTACAAAAGAAAAAAACGACCCTGGGTTCATCCTATTTTACAAACAAGAAAAGAATATAGTGAATTTCATCACTTTTGCTGCCTTTTTATGTATATCCCTATATTCATTGAGGGATGTATCATATAGGACGGGAAAATCAGACACCGCTAATATGAGCTGCTCTTCCATGTTTACAGTCTGCAGTGGGGACAGTGGAGCATTCGCGCCTCTCATTGGCCGATCAAATAAACCGCCGCTGATTGGTTGTGGTGCCAGGCGACAGCAACGAAAGTTGAACTTTTCTCTACTTTCTGGTGTCGCGTCGCCGGCGTACGTGTGCACGTCTACGTGAACGAGCGCGAAATTTCTCATGCACGAATATCGCGTGTCGCCCGTTGGGAGGGGGGAAGGCGATTTTCGCCTTGTCGCAGTTGTTCCATTGGAAAAGAATTGAGAGCGAGCGACATCGCCTCCCGTGTGTCGAGCCCATAAACCAGCGCTACCCAGCGAGGGAACTACAGGCAAAACTACAACTACCAGAAAACGGACTACAACAAGCACCATCCTCCACTACAGCTCATAAGCGCGAGTCTTAAGAGAATTATTTACACCTTTCAGTCTTTTCATCACAACAGTAGCAACATAAATAAAGTGCATGAGTGAAATAAAGAACTCCGCTGCACACGTACGACCTGCACACGTATAATCTCTGAAAAGTTTAACATGAACCATCTCCAACGCGATAGAAGCACAGAACAGACTCACCATAGGCAGAACATCCCTCAGTCACAGAAAGAACACGCATATTCCACTGAGTCCTGCCCTTTAGTCCGACAGAAGCTGACCGCATCAGCAGCACAAGGAGCGAGCTGTTTTTTCAGTTTATGCAAATTAGCCATGTGGTTTTAAGTTTCGCTTCTGTAATTCAATTTTTTCGTAAAATCGTTCAGCCCTACCAGAATGGTTTACTTGATTTTTTTTTTTTTTTTTTTTGTGAGATCTGTATCATCAGACTTCACTGCCAGGACCTCAGAGTTAAACAATGACAGTACTGGTTTCAGGTAGGAGATGGCTACTACTTGCTCACCTGAGAGGGCATCTGTAAACTCCAGTAGGGGACTAAGTGCTTTGCTCACTGATTCTAGCACATCAACATCTTGCCATGTTGGGAGGAGCTGCCTGCGCTTCTTGTCTGCACCTAGCACATGACGAATGGCCTTTTCTTGCTCAACAAACCTCTCTATCATGCGTTGTCTTGAGCCCCATCTTGTTGGTGATTCTGTGATGAGTTTATGCTCTGGGAGCTTCATCTGCTTCTGAGCATTAGCCAGTCCTTTCCTCAAATTCCAGCTGTTGGAAAAGGCTCTAACCACCTTCTTGCAGACACCAGTGGCTCAGTCTATCCTTGTATCACGCATGCTCCTCTCTGGAAAATATTTGAAATCATTGCCATGAACGGAGCAATAGTGCCATGTAGACTATGTTGGCCTTATACTACCATGCATTGCAATTCAAAACACCAGTTAATTTCATATACTGTAGGCTTATTTGTCATAGTAGCTTATCCAATAACAAAGCTTATAATAATATCAAATTATATTTCCTTAAACTCTGTGCTACAGCTGTGCGTGTGTGAGCACAAAGAGGGAGAGAGTTGAGCGGAGTTGAATGAAGAGAATGACGGTGCTTTTTAAAAGGTGTCGATTGTGTGACAGCTCACTTTATTATGGATATTGTGTTAAACTGCATTAAATAAGAATATTGACATTTGAACTTACCGATTGCAATATGAAGACGGTGCCCAAAGCACGGTAGCCTTTTCCAGTTGTTGATTCTGAGCGCACTGACGACGTTTGCACCACTGTCGGTGGTCATGCAGACCATGTCCTCTTCACTCAGTGACCATGATGCGAGGGCATCTTTCAAACCAAGGGCAATGATGTCTCCTGTGTGGGCATCTGGGAAATAGGACGTTTGCAAACAGTAGCTCCGAAGTTGCCATGAGTCATCAATTAAATGCACGGTCAGTGAGAGGTATGGCTCCGATGTTCTGCTCCACCATAAATCGGTTGTTGTTGCGAAATGTTTCACCTTTTGCACTTCACTCATCACAGCTTTACGAGTTTTATCATACAGGGTGGGAAGCGCGGTTCCGCTGAAATATTTTCTACTTGGCACTGTGTATCGCGCGTCTAGCACATTCAAAAGTTCAATAAAGCCTTTTCCCTCCACCAACTATCGGCAACAGCTCTTTGGCTATGAATCTGGTGATGGCATTGGTTATGTCTTGCCATCGTTGACTTTTTCTGTCATACAGCACTTTTCTGCTGAATGAGTCAGCAAGGGTTTGTTGGGTGTGCTTAACAGGTGGCCTACTTGTTTTTCCTTGAGCTGCAGAGTCTCGAAGTTTCTCGTATTCTTCGTACTCTTTACTGTGGTTGGTGCGGAGGTGGTGAAAGAGCTTTGTTTCACGGCGATAGATTTCCGACAAATCTTGCATATGACAGAGTTTTGATCAACGTCAGTCTTTTCAAAACCAAACCATTTCCATGCCAGAGAAGTAGAGCCGCGTCTCGGCACTAAATCATCTGAAGTAGACCCAGCTGCCTCCATTTTCCCCAACTGCGCTGTTGACCTGTTGCAAGGCTGCTCGCGAGAGGTCATGTGATCTCGTAGGTTTATAAGTCGCGTGGCTCGTACTGTGTGTGGGGAGCACTGCTGCGCTGTAATGTGAAGTGTCGGCGTGCGTTTCATTGGTTTTGGCGAACTCATTTAAATACTCGATAATGTAAATTTGCACATTGTTAAAACAACAATCACGATCATATCGCAGACGATGTATAATCGCCCACTCCTACACTTAACCCATCTCACCCCTAGTGTCTGCGTACACTGGTGTATGAGTGGGTGAGTGGTTCCTTGATGTAAAGCGCTTTGAGCCTTGAAGATGGAAAAACGCTGTATAAAAATGTGACCGTTTACCATTTTGTTCTCTAATATGGCATGGTTTTGGTGCAGCAGACAGAGGTTTAGTCTTCTTCACTTGCTTTTGTCCTGTGTGTCGCCCATGGCCCTTGGGCAACACACACTTTGCTCATAAATAGTGCGTGCTGTTGGTCGAAGCCATTCACCACAGTCCAAATGTCCACTGAGTGTGTGTGAATAGAGCCTGTGTGTGTGTGCCCATTAGTCTATGTGATGTGGCAGCCGTGTTTTACTCCTTTGTGCTGACACATTGAATAGCTCCCACTTCATTGGGACTCCTGCACAGATCTAGCGCCACTGACTTGTTCAAACAGCAGCATCAGAGAGTGGGATAAAGGGCTTAAGATGACATGAGCCTGCTCTGTCCTCCTGCCCTCCGATAACACTACTCTGTCTAAAGTCACTTGAGCCTGGACATCTGATTCTATCAGTTATAATTTCATATCTACATAATTACAATAAACAAGTTCAATGGCTCAAGTTGGCACTGGCACTGGCATGGTTTCTTTTTGTTTTGGTGTGCAAATTTAAAAACATGCTCCTACACTGTATTGAAAATTGGCCTGTTCATAACATTTTGATAGCTTTCCATGTTTCTGAAATAGATTTATAATAACTAGGTAAGTGTATTTGTGTTATTTCTAAACCATTACAGGTTTATTTTCATGCCGGCAATGCAAACACAGCTCCTACTCTGGTCATACAGAGACTGGACCAGGTCCCCTTAATAATGGCTTAAAACAAGCTGTTCAGATTTACTCCACAGGGTGGCTTCATGCTTCCTTAGTGAGAGGGTGAGGAGCTGAGTCACTGCTCCTCCATGTCAAGAGGAGCCAGCTGTGGTGGGGCATCCTGGACAGCTGTAAACTTTGATTAGACCAAACCATATTTACAATCGTACATGACAGAATCTTGACTTTGATTCAGATTTAAGTGAATGCTCAGCTTTAAGTGGACACGTCAGCCCGGACACAGACTGCTCGCGGTGCAGCTCTGGTCCAGTGGCTGTGAGTATTCTGTATAGTTCAAAGTATGGAGAGGAACTCAAGAGTAGATGTGCAGTCTGGTGGTGCTGGGGAAGCTGCTGCAAGCTTTTCATACAGTTGGATTCTAGGTTTGCTGGACGCTGGAGCGACCACAGCCTTGTCCCTTCATAAATGAAAAACAGAAGAAATCAAAGACTCTGACACGACAACACAGCAGAACTCTGGTCCTCAGTGAGTGTCACAATAAGACCAGTCACACACTGGGCTACAGGTGGACTGGGGCAGACGTAATTCCATCTTAATCAGTGGTTGTGGTCTGCTTGTCTTGCTAACCTGTCCTTATTAGCAGACTGTGTAACACTGAAAACTTTGGTGTGATGCAGATGTCCCTGAGAACACATTTTATATTCTCTCCAGCCAGACTGAGTTGTATGCAGAATACTCATGGCTAATGGTTTTAATAGGCGTCATCACAGCCCACTCCCGCCCTGTAATATTGACAGAGTGTGTGACTTCAAAGCCCCTCTTGAGCTCACAAGAAAATGAGCCTCTCTCTCTCTGTGCCTTTGTGACATTCACACTTGATTAGCTTTGCAAATGAAGTTTTCCTTCTGTGGAGGTGAGGCACGACCTGGGCCCCCAAGACTTGTTAAGTCTTTAATGGATTGTCTGGAATACAATTACTCGAGTAACTTTTTCAATTAATTGTACTTTTCAGAGTACTTTTCTTGCAGCATACTTGAGTAGTATACTTGAGTAATATTTTTATTGAAGTAACAGTACTCTTACTTGAGTAAAGGCCACCACACACTATATGAGAATTTGCCTGGTTTAGGTTGCGATTTGCGAGTTCAGGGAGGCGTGACCCGACTTAGTGTCTTTGTGTGCGATTTTGAAGCTGCTGCGCTCCTCATGTGTGTGAGTCACAAGTGTGTGTGTCAGTGACTGAGCTGCTCTGTCAGATCATAACTGTACCAGCCAATAAACTAGAGCGTCAGGGGCAGATAGACTAGGGCAGGGCGATGTGGGGGGAGAAAAAAAAAATAATCACAATGTTTTTCCCCCATAGTGAACAATCTAATCTTTTTAGATTAGATCTTCCATTTTATAAAAAAAAAAACATAAGACATGTGGACTTCAGGCATAAAGGGCAGGGTGTCAGGATCACTACAGTTTTAGTGTTAATAGGACTGATGATTCAACTGAAACACATGCGCTACCACTATCAACAGAAACACGTGCGATGTCAGTGCGCTAAAACAGGACTCAAGTTTCACTCATAAATGGTGAGAAAGTAGTCGTTTACTTTCCTTAACTTGGATTATAATGATCAGAAGCACAAGAAGAGAGAAAAGAACAGAAAGAAAGTGAGGAGGTGGATCAGAGAGAGGAGGGGAAGTGGGGGAATGGTCAGACGGCACCGCGCACACACACAGAGGCAGAGGGAAGGAGATGCCGGACTTTTAGTCAAATTGTGCAGATTTAAGTCAAAACTTGTGAAAGGCAAGGACACGTGAGGAGACATAAAGTAAAGCGCTGTGGCTCAGGCTACTTTTTCCTAAACAAGAGAGTGTAAATCCTGGGCAACACTATTTGCTCTTACTGCCACATGATTGGCTGTAGACTTGTTGATTAAAATGCACATGCCTTAATATTGACATCGATTTTTCGATTTTTGGCACAGCCCTAAGGCAGAGTGACGGACACAGAGGTGCAAGATACAAACTCAGGAAATGGCAAAAAGAATTATTACTCACCTCTCGTAAAGTTGTAAATTTAAACTGCAGCATCTCATCCACGATATCCATAGAAATTGTCCTCTGCTAATAATGACACCCAGTACACAAAACCGCACTCTTAATCCAGTTTGAATCGTTCTTAAAAGTAGAAAGGTGAGAGTAGTTCCTCACGTGTCTGTTTACATCCACGCAGCGCGCTGATTGGAGTGAAGCTGCAGATTAGCAATAGTGACTCTACTTTTATAGCCAGCTTTCTGTGCATTAAAATGATGTATCTGAAGTTTGCACCACATTTCACAAATAATCACAGTTTTGACTTGTATCTGAACTAGAAGTGCAATACTCTGATCTTTTGAACACTTAAGAGTCTCAAAGAGTTGTTTTACTCCAGACAGGAAACAGCTGACGTGAGGTGCACTCACAGCTGTAGCCATATCATACAGCAGTCTTTGTGATCGGAGTTTTTAAATCTCGTAAGATTCTCCTCATGTCTGTGGTGTGCGCTTTTTGGCACACATTTAAAAATCATTTAAGACCGAAAAATCCTGTAGTGTGTGGCGGCCTTAATAGTTTTGGTTACTTTTCCCACTGTTAGTCTACAACTGAAAAGCTTCATGTTGACAATATGGAATTATTTGAACATTTGTGTTTCTTGTAGTGCTCCTACAGATATGATTTTGTGTCTCATTTTTGTGCATTATTTATTATTTTGTCCTTCAAATTACAAATTATTAATCAGATGTTAGGGTTACCTTTTACTTCTATTTAAGTAACATTATTTAGACTTATTCTTACTTAAATAAAACGTTTGGATACTCGACCCACCTGTGCTGAAATATCCCTGCTCTTTCTGGACACATGCAAACGCCTCTCTCTTTAACTCCATGAAGCCCCCTGTGCTTGCTCGTGGTGACAGTTATAATAAACCAGGCCAGGTAAGACTTGTCAGGAGACTTGCTGTACATCTGCTGTTTGTTGCACCAGAATATCCAGGTGTGTTACCATGCTCTGGTCTAGATGGGGTACAGCTGATGTCTGACACAGCCCTTCAATCTTAGTTTAGTGGAAGATCTTTGGGTGCTAAGGAAAATAAGATAGTGGCATAAGAGTCATATTTTTGGATGAAAAGAACCATAGCCCCTTCCTCCTACCTGCACCTCTGCAGTATTAGTGCTGTTATTTTTCCCTTAGGTGCTTTTCTCCATGGAAATGTTATTGCTTTGTCTGGAAATGTTCCACAGGACAGTACTTCACTTGTCTGTCTTTTAGTAGTAGTAGTAGTAGTAGTAGTAGTAGTAGTAGTAGTAGTAGTAGTAGTAGTAGTAGTAGTAGTAGTAGTAGTAGTAGTAAAATTAAATAGCCCCTCTAAAATGAACTTAGTTTAGACAAAAAATCACTGATGTCCACTCCAGTGCCCAAACAAACATGGTGACCCCGGCAGATGTACTTCATCTTATTTTGGTGTCAATACAGACTATTTAGTTTGTTTAAAAGGTAGAAAGTAAGTGCTATGCTTTTCTCTCAACTGGATTTAATTAAAGTTTGATTTTTCAGCTGTTGTGATTCTTCAACCAATCAGATTAAAGTATTTATCATGATGCTCCACGTTTTCTAATCACTTTTAGTGAGAGCCATTCCAGATTGAAAATGTGTAGAACTCAATTCAGGGTGACGCACATATCAGTCTTGCATGAGCCAGGTTAAGTGGGAGGTGTCCTTTATGCAAAGATGTCAGAAAACTAAACTGAACACAACTAAAATAGTCCTTCATTTTTTCTTAGACTCCAGTCTTCTATTTCCGATGCTGAAGAAAACGAGCAGCTGAATGGCCTCTACATGTGAGTACTGAATAGCCGTACGGTGCAGAGACAATACTGCAGCGGTGTCCAGAGAAAATGTGTCTGCGTGTATCTGACAGTTACCAATGACTTTCTATTCTTCTCACACACATTTGCACTTGTGTCTAGTTCCAAAGCCAATGACGCGTGCCTCACAAAGGATGCACATTTAGAGAAACAAAGAGCTGCAAAATGAGTCTTTGAGTTTTATTTATTTTATTTGTAGGAAAGTATACAGCAGCATTGATATTCCATATGGTAATACATGACTGCCTCTCTCAGTTGTACATAACTGAACTGAGAATGGCAGTATCTGGAAAAATATGTAATAGCAGCTGTAGGTTTGTAGTCTGCATATGAAAAGTGACAATATTAAGTACAGTCTATAACAAAAATATTTAAAAGGCCCGAACTGCACTTTCTGCACTTAAGTAATCTCAACCATCTCAAAGCTCTGGTACACTGGCTGCACCACCACCAATTGTAATGCATGAGTCCCTGTTTTCTAAAAAGATTTCTGTTTTCAGATGAGCACACCTTTCAAGTGAACTGAATGAAATGGATGACAGACATGAAAGACAAACATTGCTTTGCCCAATTTATTCACACGTTAATTTGTTAGGCCATCAGATCTCTACCAGGACTGAAGCTTGAGGCTTGAAGGACTGTTGAAGGTCTCAGACATCTTGTCACTTTGGGTTGGCTGCGTTTACATGCAAAATCTGATTAGTACCAGATTTTTGCAGACTATTGAAATAACATGTAAACACATGTCAATTAAATCTTCTAAAGTCTAGAAATTTAATAGTAATCTGATTGTAGTGTGCATGCGACCGTATAAACTGTCTTGACTTCAAACAAATGGTCAGCGGACCAACTCATGACAGAGGACACACTCTGGACCTGGTCATCACCCATGGCCTGTCCGCGAGTGTGTCCTCTGTCACTGACTTGGCTCTGTCTGACCACAGTCTTGTGCAATTTGAAGTTACTATTTTAGTCAAGCAGGAGGCCTCTGTGAGGACTGTGAGGAAGCGTCATCTGACCCCTGAAGTGGCTGCAAATTTTAAAGAGCTTTTAGACAATTGTCCTCCCCCTGTTTTACCTGCACCCTGTGATTTTATCGTTGATGCTTTTAACAGTAAAATTCGCACAGCTCTCGACACAGTTGCTCCACTTAAAACAAATCAGAATCAGAATCAGAATCAGAAAAGCTTTTATTGCCATTGTCAGTGAACACAATTCACAGACTAGGAACTTGCTTTGGTGATAAGGTGCAACATAGAACACTGAATAATAATAATACTACTACTAATAATAATAATAATACAAGTAGAGATATCACAGTTAGAAAGGATAATAATAATAATAATAATAATAATAATAATAATAATAATAATAATAATAATAAAAAAGTATCACTATTTGAATAAAGTAAGAGCATGCAAAAAGATTAAGATATATAATAAAAATAAAAATAGTCAAGTATATACAGAGCATCAGAACAACAGTGCAAACCGACAGTGCAAAAGAGCAAGTGACGTGACATGACTTATTTAAAGTGACTGGTATTATAAAGTGTCCTTAGTACAGGTGTTATAAGTGTTCATAAAGTGTTTATGAGTCCAACGGCAGAGGGGAAGAAACTGTTCTTATGGCGAGAGGTTCTGGTCCGTATGGACCGTAGCCTTCTGCCAGAGGGAAGTGGCTGGAATAGTCCATGTCCAGGGTGAGAGGGGTCAGCTGCTATCCGGCCTGCTCGCCCCCGAGTCCTGGAGACGTACAGGTCCTGGAGAGATGGAAGGCTACAGCCGATCACCTTCTCAGCAGAGCGCACAATGCGCTGCAGTCTCTGCCTGTCCCTGGCAGTGGCCCCAGCGTACCACACAGTGATGGAGGAGGCGAGGATGGACTCAGTGATGGCCGTGTAAAACTGCACCATCATCTGGGCAGGCAGCTTGGCTTTCCTCAGCTGCCGCAGGAAGTACATCCTCTGCTGGGCTTTCTTGATGAGGGAGCTGATGGTCGGCTCCCACTTGAGGTCGTGGGTGATGCAGGTGCCCAGGAAGCGGAAGGAGTCCACAGTGGTGATGGAGGAGTCTATCAGGGTGAGGAGAGGCAGGGGGGCTGTGACTTTCCTGAAGTCCACGATCATCTCCACTGTCTTCTGGGCGTTGAGCTCCAGGTTGTTGCTGCTGCACCAGGACACCAGCCGGTCCACCTCCCTCCTGTAGGCAGACTCATTGCCGTCCGAGATGAGCCTGATGAGGGTGGTGTCATCCGCAAACTTAACCAGTTTCCCGGAGTCGTGGCTGGAGGTGCAGCAGTTGGTGTACAGGGAGAAGAGCAGGGGAGAAAGTACACAGCCCTGTGGAGATCCTGTGCTTATAGTCCGAGTGTCCGAGACATTCTTCCCCAGCCGCACGCACTGCCTCCGGTCCGTCAGGAAGTCAGTGATCCACCTGCAGGTGGAGTCAGGCACGTTGAGCTGGGTGAGCTTGTCCTGGAGCAGAGCAGGGAGGATGGTGTTGAATGCAGAGCTGAAGTCCACAAACAGGATCCTGGCGTAGGTTCCCGGGGAGTCCAGATGCTGAAGGATGAAGTGGAGGGCCAGGTTGATGGCGTCGTCTACAGACCGATTGGCGTCGTCTACAGACCGATTGGCTCTGTAGGCGAACTGCAGAGGGTCCAGGAGGGGGGAGGTGAAGGACTTGAGGTGAGGCAGAACCAGGCGCTCAAATGACTTCATGACTACAGACGTCAGCGCCACAGGCCTGTAGTCGTTAAGTCCGGTGATCCTGGGCTTCTTGGGGACGGGAACAATGGTGGACAGCTTGAAGCAGGCTGGGACATGGCATAACTCCAGGGAGATGTTAAAGATGTCCGTGAAGACAGGAGCCAGTTCTTCAGCGCAGTGTCTCAGGGTGGAAGGAGAGACACCGTCCGGACCTGGGGCTTTCCGTGGGTTTTGCCTTTTAAATGTCTTAGTCACATCCTGCTTGGAGAGTGTGAGGGCAGTGGGGGAGGAGGAGGGGTCTGAGGTGGGCTTGGCCGCAATGTCCATTGTAGTCAGTGGGGTGGGGGAGGGGTGTGAGACTTCAAATCTAGCGTAGTAGGTGTTAAGCCTTTCCGCTAGTTGTCGGTCATCCACAGCAGGGGGGGCTTTGGGTCTATAATTTGTGATCTCCTTCAGACCTTTCCAGAGAGAGACGGAGTCGTTGGACCAGAACTTCTCCTTCAGATGTGTGTTGTATCTCGATTTAGCCTTCTCCACTTCCTTGCTAAATGAGTACTTGCTCTGTCTGTAAGAGTGAGGGTCACCACTTCTGTGCGCCTGCTCCTTCTCCTTCCTCAGCTGCCTCAGTCTGGGTGTGAACCAGGGTTTGTCATTATTAAATGACACCCTGGTGCGAGATGGAATAATGCTGTCCTCACAGAACTGGATGTATGACGTCACTGTGTCCGTGTACTCATCCAGATTCTCTGCGGAGGTCTTGAACATGCTCCAGTCCGTTGTGTCCAAGCATGTGCGAAGCTCCTCCACAGCCTCGCTGGTCCACCTTTTAGAAGTCCTCGCTGTTGGTTTGGAGAGCTTCAGTTGTTGTTTGTATGTGGGGATGAGGTGAACCATGACGTGATCAGAAAAGCCTAAAGCACATACAAGACCGTACATACAAAAACAATTCCCCCCTGGAGAACCGAAGAGATAAAGAAACTTAAGCGTAAGTGCAGGGTGGCGGAGAGGAGGTGGAGGAAAAATAAAATTACTATAAATCAACAAATATTCATTGAACAACAAAAAATCTACAATACTGCAGTCAAAACTTCACGGAACAACTACTTTTCTAAAATAATCAATACTCACAAGAATAATCCCAGAACCCTTTTTACAACAATAGACAATTTAATCAACCCAGACAGCACCAAACCTTATTTTAAAGCCACAGACTCCCTTTGTGAGGCGTTTGCAGACCACTTCATGGGGAAGGTGGACACTATCAGATGTAACATTTTATCCTCCCACAGTAACATGGTTTTAACCACATCTGGGTGTCTGCCTTCACCAGAGGAAACACTGGACAGTTTTGTCCTGGTTGATGCTGAGAGTCTTGACAAAGTTTTCTCCTCGGTGAGGCCCACCACATGTCTTTTAGATCCAGTCCCTACTGAGTTTTTTAAGTCATTTTATGAAGTTTTTAGAGAGGAGCTTTTAAACATGATGAATTGCTCTCTTCAGACGGGGGTCTTCCCTGCCGCCTTTAAACAGGCGGTGGTGAGGCCCCTGCTGAAGAAGAGCAATTTAGATTTTAATGATCTTAACAATTTTAGACCGGTCTCTAACTTACCATTTTTAAGTAAAATTTTAGAAAAGTTGGCTTTTATCCAGCTCAATGATTTTATTAAGTCACAGAACGTCCTGGAGAAATTTCAGTCTGGTTTTAGAGTGAACCACAGCACCGAGACAGCCCTTTTAAAGATTTTAAATGATTTTAGATTAAATTATGACTCACAGAGAGTGACAGTGTTGGTTCTACTGGATCTGAGCGCTGCCTTCGATACAGTACACCACACTATTCTTTTAACTCGTCTTAAACAGCTGGGCCTCTCTGGTGCTGTTCACAGTTGGTTCACTTCTTATCTCTCAGACAGGACTTTTAAGGTAAGTGTAGACACCTGCTCCTCTCAGGTTCATAAAATCACATGTGGTGTGCCCCAGGGTTCGATTTTAGGCCCAGTGCTTTTTAACCTGTACATGCTCCCTCTTGGCAGTGTCATCAGGAGACATGGAGTCAGCTTTCACAGTTACGCTGATGATACACAGTTGTACATCTCCATGTCTCCTGATGACACATGGCCAATGGACGCACTTTTTAACTGTATCACAGACATTCGATCCTGGATGGCAGAAAACTTTCTCCAGCTCAACCAGGACAAAACTGAGGTTTTAGTCATCGGTCCTGAGGCCCAGAGAGAGAAACTTTTACCCAAACTACAGTCAAAGTCTTTTAATCCCTCCTCACAAGTGAGGAATCTGGGCGTGATTTTTGACTCTGAGCTGACTTTTATTCCTCACATTAAGAACATCACCAAAATAGGTTTTTATCATCTAAAGAACATCGCCAGAGTCCGCCCAATTCTCTCTCGGGCCAACACGGAGGTGCTCATGCATGCTTTTATCACCAGTCGCATCGACTACTGTAATGCCCTGCTCTCTGGTCTCCCCAAAAAGAGTATCTCTGGTCTACAGCTTTTACAAAATTCAGCAGCTCGTGTCCTGATGGGGACCAGGGGGCGGGAGCACATTACACCAGTTTTAAAATCACTGCATTGGCTCCCTGTGTGTTTCAGGATCGATTTTAAGGTTCTTTTAATGGTTTATAAGTGTCTTAATGGTCTTGGGCCTTCTTACCTCTCAGAGTTACTTTTACCTTATGAACCCTCGCGGCCCCTGCGCTCCTCCGGCAGCAGGCTCCTAGTTATTCCCAGAGTCAGGACACACACTCACGGCGAGGCGTCATTTCAGTTTTACGGCCCTCACCTCTGGAACTGTCTGCCGGAGGACCTCAGGGCCGCAGAGAATGTTAATGTTTTTAAGAGCAGGCTCAAGACCCACCTTTTTAGTTTAGCTTTTAGATAGCTTGTGCTCTTACTGCCTTTGGTTATAGTTATTTGTGTTTTAGTTGTATTTGTTTTAGGCCATTTTATGTTCTTGTCCATGGCCTTTGCAGTGTTTTTGGTCTTTCCAGTCTTTCCTCTGCGGGAGCCCTCTGTGCCGGGGGTGGCGCTTTGCCTGTGACTGGCTGGGTGCTTGGTTCTGGGTGCCTGGACTGAGGTTGACTTTTTGGTCGCGCCTCGGCTGGGTGCCCGGCGCCATTGCCTGGTGGCTGCAGCTGGTGTGCTGCCCCCGGTGCGGAGGGCTTCTGTGATGGCGTTTCCATACTTACTTGCATCTGTGCCCAGCCTTATGCGTGTATCTGATGGGTTTACTTGTGTGGGTGTGCTCGCGGGGGGGGCTGGGACCGATAGTGTGTGTGTGTGTGTGTGTGTGGGTGTGTGTGTGTGTGCGTGTGTGTGTGTGTGTGTGTGTGTGGGTGTGAAATTTATTTTTATTTTTTATTTTTTGTGATTTTAACTTGTAAAGCACTTTGTGTTGCACGTGTGTATGAAAAGCGCTTTATAAATAAAGATTGATTGATTGATTGATTGATTGATTGATATACTGTAAGAACCTGTTATAATTGCTCTTGTTGACACACTTTTCACGTGGTTGCACTTCAGATATGCTTTTGATATATGAACAGGAATTGAGGTGTTCCTGTGACTACATATATAAATATACTGGGTTTTTGTGGCAATAAGGGCTCATTTTATAGAAAACCCCTATGCATGTTTAGTAGCGGTAACCCCGGATGTGGCTGTTCTGGTCCAAGCTGAGCTGAACCAGGTATCTGTTGTTAAAGCAGGGGATTGTCAATGCTATATTGGTGCTTCCACTGGGAGTCTCAACCCATCGGTTAGAGTTGAGGTTGTTTTCTTCAATCCTGTGTCCGTATTCAGCAGTACTTCCTGAAAGTGGCTATATACTGACGAGGGTGTGGTCCATCTGGAGGACCTTGTGTCTCCAGATGGTGCCTTCTCCAGCTTGTCATCTTGTAAAGATGACTCTGGGCTGTCATATCCTGACTATTTCAGACATTGTAACACTCTGTCTAAGGCTTGACTATTGGATATGTTGTCTTCTTCTGCCAGGTCACACTCTAGAGCTTCATTGAAGTGGAGGTTCATCCCAAGTCCTGAATCCTTATACTCAAGCTATTCCTGGGAACATGTTAAAGGTTCCGGTTCAGGAGCAGTCTGTTCTGCAGTCAGTCTAATTCTTGCTCTATGGCTGCAGTATCAAGTTCACTATATTCATCTTGTGAACCATCCCCAAAACTATCACTTTCAAAGTGGAGGTTCATGCATGGTCTAAATCATCTAAATCTTGACCCTGCTCTTCCTCTACACTGTTTTGGGAGTCTTTTGACGATGTCTTGAGTGGCAGATCCCTGAGTGGTGACCCCAACAGATACTTTTTCACCTTCTCTCCTGTCACCTTCTTTTTCAGGTACTTCTTTGGAAGACCAGCATGCTCTGGTTCTTGACATTCAAAGTTCTGTTCATTTCTGTCCAGAGGACTCAGTGGTCCACTCTGTGACACTTTTGGTTCCAAATCAGCTTTCAACAAGTCTTTTCCTCTCACCATTTGTCTTCTTCTTCTTCTTTTTCTTCTTCTTCCTCCTTCCACAGTCCTCTCCTCCTCTGTTTCCAGGTACACCAACCTCTTGTGATTTCCGTAAAGTGGAGTCTTTGACTTGGGCACTAATTGTCTCATATGGACTATGTCAGATCCCTACAAGTCATCGTCATCCTCTTCTTGTC
Source organism: Taenioides sp. WSHXM2023 (assembly GCA_029959045.1). Taxonomy (NCBI): domain Eukaryota; kingdom Metazoa; phylum Chordata; class Actinopteri; order Gobiiformes; family Gobiidae; genus Taenioides; species Taenioides sp. WSHXM2023. Next base: position 35,094,021 of record CM057091.1, read on the forward strand.
TCTTTATTTGACACTGAAATTGTTTTGGTGTTTTGTCTGAGGTTTCACTATTGGATACTTTGTCTTCTTCTGGCAGGTCACACTCAAGATCTTCAATGAAGTGGAGCAAGTCCTGAATCCTCATCCTCAAACTGATCCTGGGAACATGTCAAAGGTTCCAGTTGAAGAGTAGTCAGACAGTCCAATTCTTGCTCTATGGCTACGTTATTAAGTTCACTATATTCATTTTTTGAACCATCCCCAAAACTATTACTATCGAAGTGGAGGTTCATGCATGGTGTATCTAAATCTTGACTCTGCTCTTCCTCTGCACTGTTGTGGGAGTCCTTTGATACTGTCTTGAGTGGTGACTGCTTAGTGAATTCTGGAACAGACCCCAACAGATCAGTTTTCACCTTCTCTCTTGTAACCTTTTTCAGATTCTTCTTTGGAGGACCAGCATGATTTGGTTTCTGACACTCAAAGCTCAGTTAATTTCTGTCCAGTGGACTCAGTGGTCCAATCTGTGACTTTTCTGTTTCTTTCAACAAGTCTTTTCTCTCGCCAGTTTTCTTCTTCTTCAAGAACAGTTTTGAGGCTTCTCCTTTCACAGTCCTCTCCTGCTCTGGTTTCTGGTACACAAAGCCCTTGTGATTTCTGTAAAGTGGAGGCTTTGACTTAGGCACTGACTGTCTGTCCAAAAATCTAATTTTATGTCAGTTGGACAAAATAAAGATTTGTATTAACCAAACCTTAAGCATAATTGCTGGGGTTCAAATGACACCACAACATTTTGTTGCACAACAATATTTAATGCAGATAGGGACAGCTAAAATAAATCTTGTTAAAATGTATATAATTGTTGTAATTGAAATTTTGACATTTTCCATGGTTGCTGTGATCATGGTTGGCTGCTCTAGTGGCTGATTGGCTGGCACATTGAGCAGTTTTTATTTGTGGATTTTGACAGACTAAGAAGTGGAGCACTTTGGACATAATCCAAATTTCTTATCTATTTTTGGCACATGCATTTTTTAATACTATAATTTTGCTGTCACTATACCGTGCCTCACCCTGTATCAGGTTAAGCCCTGTTTGACAAGTGTTGGATGACTATCACTCCGCGTTGCAGCCTCTGATTAGCAATGAGGCAGAGGTATGTAAGCCAGGGGAATGCTGACTGGTGTGAAAATGTCCTGCCTCTGGAGGGGCTGGCATCTGAAGAAGGGCGGTTGGATAAACAGGGCCCAATGTAGCTGCATCCCAGAGCGGACATGTGCCTCCTCCTCCCCTCCCTCTCTCTTTCTCTTTTTCTCTATTTCTCTCTCTCTTTCTCTTTCTCTCTCTCTCTCTCTCTCTCTTTCTCTCTCTTTCTCTGTCTTTCTCTGTCTCTGTCTTTCTCTGTCTCTCTCTCTCTCTCTGGTACATTTCCCATTCAGCTCAGCTCTGACACTCCTGTTATGGTGACAAATGCGCCGGGCCGTGCCTCTCTCAATGTCATCTCCTGTGCCCTCTTTATCCATCTTAGAGTACAAGAAGGTTCTGATCTTCCAGGCTGCCAGTGTGTCTGTGTGGACAGGCTACTGTATGCATGCTGATGCTGGTCATTTGCATGCATATAGCTGCAAGGACCACAGGGTTTACACTGTGGTTTCATCATTTCCATAGGAGCATCTCTGTGGGGAGTGGTTAATGCTTCCATCTGCACTAATGATACTGCAAAAGTGTGTGTGTGTGTTAGGGGGAATGGTGTAACTTCAACTTACCTGTACTTGTTATAATTGTGATTGCATTTTGATTTGCAATATGCTTTTAAAAATAAGATAAAACGAGATATTACAAAATCTACAGTTTTTAATTTAGGTGTAATCTTGTAATCCTCTGCATTTGAGGCTTGAGTCTGCAGAAAATTCCTGTTTCGCCTCCCCCTTTCCTGAAAAATTAAGAATTGATATTGATACTTTGCAGTCACATCATGCAAATATCTTTGTCTTAAAACTGAAGAAAAAAATACAAAATGGATTTAAACAACACAATTTCAGGATTCTGTGATCAATACAAGCATTCTTTGTCTGTTTAGGGGTTTGATTTTCAACAAAAAAGTGAGAGTGACTAACTGAAACTGTTGGCTAAGGCTAGCTAGCATGTGACTATAATGTTATTTGAGGGAAACTTATTTAACAATCATATTACCTGTTGTAGTTCAGCTAAGTCAGATCTTTATTTTTCAGATTGTGTTAAAACTAAGCTCATCTTAAAGTCTAACTTGAGTAACAGAACTTCAGACAGACCAGAGCCTTCAGTTAGCACCCCCAGGGAAAGTTGATGACATCAGTTGCAAAGGATCAAAGTTTTCTATTATTAAGCAGTTTTAGGTCAACATAGTTTACAATGAACAAAATGTAAAATAATGATCTATGAGTTATAGTTGAGACATTTCTTACTTAACACATGCATGAATGTTAACATTTTAGACTTGACAATGAATTGTGACCCCAATCAAAGCGGTTAGCATTTTTTATAAGAAGACCCCATAGAGAGGACATTTTGTTCTCTGTGGGACATAGTCATTATAATATGTCATTGTGATTAATCAGGCTCACTACTTGACATGTTGAGTATTATTAGTCTTTATCTAATACAATCACAGTACGTGTGCTTGCTAATAAGGTAGTAAACTAGACAGTATTGTTTAAAAACTTGTTGGACATAATTTGGGAAAAAATGAATGGTTCCTTCAGAATAGTTTGTGTCAAATTTTGCACGAGAGAAGTCTTTACATCTGTTAGCCATTTTAAGCTCCCTTCTCTCACAGATAGACAAGTCTACTTGTGTTTACTCCTGTTTCTGCACGGCTTAAAAGACTCCACATGTTTTATTGACAGTGTTGTACAAACTAGGGCTGTGCTATTAATTACATTTGACTCAATACCACATCTGACTCTACAATGCTCTGTTGGTAAAAACAAGTGCTTTGGAGCAGATAGAATACCTTGATGGGATATAATTGTGCTAACTTGTTTATGGAATGTTCAGCAGTTACCATGGAGACAATGCACACATTAGTAAACACTCAAAAACGTTTTAAGATTGAAAGAGCTCTTCTCTCAAACTGAAAACACTCCACTGTGTTTTTAAACCCACACACCTTCACTAGAATCATTTGGATAATTTCAGTCATGGAATTTCTGATCTTCACTGAACTAAAGGTAAAAGGAGCTGTTCACTTGAAAACTACCGGTTAATGACATCACAAGGTGGAACAGAGCATTTTGAGCATAGACAGACTGATAACAAAGGGTTACTCAAACATGTGTGAATGAAACAAAATACAACTCCAGGTCTATTTTTGAGGAGGTAACAACATTGTAACATATCTTAAAGCTCACAAGAGTCAACATATTGTGATGTCGATATTATTGTGAGAATTTTGACGATATGATATCATGATATTTTGGTTGTTGTGGCCCTTTATACATTTAAAATGATACATTTGACTGGTTTAAATATTTCCACTGTAACACATTGTTCTCTTATCTGCTTGGTTTGAGACTGTGAGCTCCTCCCAGAGGCTGTGTTCAGACTTTTCTTCAGGGCACCAGCCATTTTGTGCTGTGCTTCTGATGCTAAAGACATCGCTCTCTAATTTCATGCAAAGTGGGTCATCATTTATTTAACTGGCCATTATAACTCAGCAAAAGATGTGTTTAATTTCATCTTCGAGATTTCATTTGTAAGATTGAAAAATGAGGGCATTCTAAATCGGGACTGCTTCAGTTTGAACGTTTAGCAGCTGCCAATGACTTTGGAACTTTGGCATTTAGCAACCAGGCCCAGATGAACATTTGCATTACTCTGGTGGCTTATTTAATTACGTTTAATTAAATTATTTGCTTTGATTGACAAAATAAAATTGGATCCGCATAGGGATGAAACATTACCTATTGTAGCGCATTTCTGCTGATCCAGACAGTGAAATGAGTATCGTTTCAGGGTATCTGTAGTTAACAGCTAACCTTTATCTTTTAGTTGAGTAGATATTGGAAATTCCAGGGCTGAAATTATCCAAATGATTCTAGTGAAGGTGTGTTGAGCAAGTGAGTATTATCACATGTCATCACAAACTGGAACAGTGTTTTACATTTGAAAGAAGAACTCCACCTAAATCTGCAGGGTTTGTGTGTTAAACATGTGTGAATTAAACAGAACACAACTCCAGGTCTGTTCGTGATGAGGAAATGACAATAGAACAGAGATCAGAAAATAGTGTCATATGGGCCCTTTATTGAAAACTGTTGGGGTGCGCATTCAAATGGAAGAAAGGTCCAAACTCAAGCCGTCAAAAATCCAAAAAGTTTATTCCCTGACAGTATAAATCTAATACAGATATATCCGGGTCTCCTCAAAACATCCCTGCCTGCACACGATTACGTGGGGCTTACACCAGACATGTGAAAAGACACCCACCCTATCTGAGACCCACAATTTATACATTGTGTTCATGAATATGCAAATTTAGCGCGTTGTATCAGGTGACCAGTATTTTTCCACTCCATGCCTTGTCCTTGGTCGTCTTGGCTTTGTGACCTCTGCCTTCCTGGACACAAAACAAACACCAAAAACCATGCCCCCAGTTGACACATTACTGGGTGAGGGGCACTGTTATCAGCACACATTCCTGGGTGAGGGGCGCGCATCAGAGAATGCCATATGGTCATTGTGAAGTCAGCATGTACCATGTGTAATACTGCAAATGTAAACTTTATTAACATCATGTTTATTTCTATAATAAAACATCAAATATACTTCAAAACATAACATATTATTTGGATCAGTTTTGTGAAAAAAATCTCTATACTTTCAGTCTTCACCCTGATATTGTTTGATTATCGAAAACTAAAGCATCTATCGGTTTCATCCATGCATGTTTCCGTAATTTAGCGATCTCTTCCAAGCTCTGTTCAAACCCTTTTTATGATTATCTGTAAGATTCTGTACAATGCTCCGCCCACAAGCCTATGTCACCCATGCTCCCACACGACAGTTCTTCATAAATATACAAAAACATGATGCAAAACTGAACACAGCAACTCCACAAACCTGATGCGATGTGCAGTAGTTTCATGGTGATCTACGGTAAATATGTTATGTATTAGCAGTTACTACCCCATAGAAGTAAAATACCTCCTGTTTACATTTTTACACTAATTTGTTATAAATTTGTGCAGGCAACAGTAATTTGCAGATGGATTAACGTGCCTGCATTGCCTGTAGCTTTTTGTCAACACTGAGTTAGGATCTGATGAAAATACATAGAAATTATTATTATTATTATTATTATTATTATTATTATTATTATTATTATTATTATTATTATTTATTATTATCCAATTTTAAAAACAGATACTACACTCATTTCTGTTAAGTTATTTTTGTAATATCTAAACCACTAAACCAATACCAGAGTTTGACTCAGCCCATATGGAGACTCTTGCAGAACCCTGTAAATGAAAATGAAAGCAAAACTGGAGACTTTTTAAATTATTTGCTGACAGTCCTGGAGAACAAAGTGAATTTAAAATCTTCTATGCAACTTTTATGAGCTGTGTAATTATGGTCTATATTTTAAGAACCAGTGGAGCGGAGTTTGTCTTCACTTTGATAAATGACCTTAAACGTTTTCCTGTCCCACTTTTCCTGCTCCTCTCTGGTTTTCGCAGTACAACTTGACTTTTCTCGAGGACAGCCTTTTATAAGATACATTGTCAGAACACCCTCCGCTCCTCGCCTTTCTCTCACAATCCCTGTCTCCATCTTGTCAAATCTTGTGCAGATTTAACGTTACGTATCATCAAAGCTGGTGCGGAGCTTCCCACTCTCTTCCCAGAGCCTTTTGATTTCCTATGGCACCATCTGCTTAATATTCCGCGCTAGTCCAGGGCCTTTTCACAGGGCTAACAGGCTTGTGAGGATGCGGGGCTGGGCTGTAGAGGCGCGTGGGGCGGTCTGGAGCTCAGAGGAGGGGAGAGGGGAGTGTCTCTCTCCCTCATGCACAGGTCACTGAGACAGACTGCCTCTCGTTTGTCGTCTTGTACTTGGGAGTCATTGTGCCAGTCCTCTGTGTTGTCACATCAGCCCCAGCATGGACGCATCAAGGTTAGATGAGTAAAAAATAGAGTTCAGCTGAAGCCTGGTGTCTACTGCATGATTTTGACACTCTAGGTCTTACAGTGAGACTGGGACACAGATCATACGACCAAAGGCGAGCTGTCACTGATATGAGCCTGTGTGATATCTGGAGTGTTGGTGCAGAGTGAGCCCTCCTCTCACTGTGTCTGTGATCAGTCTTTGTGACCTACAGGAAGCACATGCACTCCTCAGAGTAACCGAAGAGCTCAGGCGTGAAGATGAACCATCTCTCCTCTTTTCCATTTAATTTACTCTCTTCTCCGCTAGCCTCAGCTTACCTGTACATTAGAGACGTTACCACACGGAGCCTGGAGACTGAGATTCACTCAAACAAACTTTTGTCTTTTTCCTGACTGATGGTGTGCACCATTGCACAGAGTTCCTGTGTGTTGTTGTACCATTTAAATTCCTCAAATCAATACATCTTAAGACTGCCATACACTTCAGGAGAATTTGCCCAACTTTGGCTGCTTCTCAGCGAGTTTGGGGAGGCTTGTTCTGACTTTGTGTCTTCGTGTGAGATTTTCAAGCTGCTGCGCTCCTTGTGTGTGGTGTCAGTGTGACTCTGAGCTGCTCTGTCAGATCGTAACTATCAAACATCAGCAACGCTACAGTGCCTGCTGATAAAACAGAGCTCAGGAACCAGCAAAAATAATGAGAAGACTTTATTACTCACCTTTCGTAAAGCTGTAGATTTAAACTGCAGCATCTCATCCACAGAAACTGTCCTCCGCAAATAATGACACCCAGTCCACAAAAACAGTGCTGTGAATCAAATTTGAAGCGTTCTTTAAAAGTAAAAAGGTGAGCAGTTACTCACCTGTCTGTTTACATCCTCGCAGCGCAAAATTTGAATCTGTCTCTGTTCTACTGTTGTAAATGATCAAGCCATGAATTTTAAAATATGACCATTATTTCATAGCCTTGTCATGCTCTTGGAGACTAGCAGTTCTACCATATTGCAAACCTTTACTCTCTTACTGTATGCTAAATTGCTCCCCAATTTAACTAATGTAATTAACATAATGATTCCTAATTAGGTCATTATTAGTATTATTAAAATGTATTTTGGTCTTGGTTTTGTTCCTGCTATGTTTTTATTTTGACAGATTTGACAAGTAAAATAAGACCTGCACCTTTTGTCACGCACTCTTATATTTTTTCATTGTGAGTGTTAAAAATGTAAAACATCTCAGCACTATCACAGCGTCATTTGAGCAGAACGGTTACATGTGTCACTTGTATTCTTATTTTACCATACACCTGCATGCAGTGTGGTTGCTGATTGCTGCTGTCTCTTTGTCTTGACTCTGATAGAGTTGTGGGACATTGTTGTGGCTGTCAGCTTGTGTCGTGGAGCATTTAGTGAGAGAAGAGCTGCAGTTTTGACAGGCTCTGGGGAAATCTCCACTGCTTTTCTCCAATTTTATTATTACCTCTCATGTGTTCTCTTTCTGTACACCCATGCCATACTCTGCTCTTTCAGGGTAGTTTTAATTTCGAAGCACAGAACATTGTAACTTGTAACTTTTTCCTTGTCTTCATGGGGATGTTATTTACCTGGAATGTTCCACAGTATGACATTCAACTTGTCTATATTGCATTTATTCACGTACAGGTGCTTTTATTGCATTGGAAAACATGCAGACTGTGAGCGGGCTTGCCTCTTTACACATCTGACCTGTACGTGTCGTCATCCTGTCAGTTTGTCTCCGTTGATAAATGTAATGCCTTAGATAAGATAAGATAATCCTTTATTTGTCCCACAATGGGGAAATTGCAGTGTCACAACGCAAGTTACAGAAACAGTAGGAAAATAAGAGCATGCATCAAAATCAAGATAAATAATAATAATAAGTATTTACAATCAACTGAAAAACACAACACTGTAAGCTAAGCTAAAAGGCACAGGAACATTGCACAATAAGTGTTTTTGATTCTGAGATGATTGTGTACAGTGCAGTGATGGACAGTGGTGGGTGAATAAATAAGTAGCAGGTAGTGACTTTAAATAATATTGCACATTGTTATTATTACTATGGAGATGACACATGGTTGCTATGGGGATGACACATGACTAGCATTGATCATTATACAGTCTGACAGCAGCAGGAAGGAAAGACCTGCGAAATCTCTCCTTAACACAGCGAGGGTGAATCAGTCTGTCACTGATGCTGCTCTCCAGAGCAGACAGGGCGTCCTGCAGGGGGTGACCCTCATGGTCCAGCATAGACATGAGTTTAGCCAGGACCCTCTTGTCCCCCACCTGCTGCACCGAGTCCAGAGGACAGCCCAGGACGGAGCTGGACTTCTTGATGATCTTGTCCAGTTTCTTCTTCTCCCGTCACAGTGTACTATGGAACATTCCAGGCAAAGCAGGAGACGGTGAAGCCATTTTAAGCTATTAGGTTCAATTATCTGGCCAAAATAAAGAGATCATTTTGATTTAAACTAGAGATGGTCCAATACAGATTTTTTAGCTGATTTGGCTTGTTTCTGTGGCTGATAACTGATATTTGCCCATACTGACACGTAGCTTCTAAAAGCCATAGCAATGTTATCTAAAGTTAAAAAAAAATCACATATTTGTCCGATACGATATCTGCGACAAACCCTCAGATATCAATTCATATAATGATTGGAACAGATATTGCTCATCCCCCATACAAACAGAAACAGTTACTATTACAGTAAATATTTTTTCACATATAGGGCATCTAGAAGTAAATAGGCCAAAAGTCACTTCTCAGAGCATAATCTCACACAAAGCCCATATGGGGAGATTCTGAGCTTCTAAATGTATGCTAAGTTCCTTTTTACAAACACCCATGTTCCTGAAGACTTGTGACAACCACATCGTATCTCCCAGCAGGTCATTGAGGCCCTCTCCAACCCTCTTTGTATGCCTAATCCACCGTGAACATGACCCTAATGTTTGGACAGCATGGAGAGGTTGGTATGGTTTTGGGATGGGGACAATGGAACCACTATTTCAGATTTAGAAATTCAAATGGAAGAGTTTGTACAAGATTTGACTTGCTTGCAGAAATGCATTTTATAAAATTCGATCATTTCCAATCATCAGCAATCTACTCTGGCCTTTTTAAATGTATGCCTCAGGGCAGCTGTAGTTACAACAGTAGTTCACTACCCCAGAGTGTGTAGAAAATGATAATGCACCAAATTGGAAAACAACTTTGAGCATCTGGAAAAGCGCTATATAAGACTAGTGCATTATTATTACAATGATTGCCTGTTTGAATGTATTTCTGTTCATGTGTGATTGCTGGTGGTTGGAGGTGCAGCTGTCTGCAGTATCTTTGTATGACTGTGTGTGTGACTGAGGTTTGTTTTGTAAACTACACAACGCTGTGTTTATTAATCAAAGTCTGATTTTTTTTTTCCTCAAAATTCTCTAAACTTGTGAAACTTCCTGTTAACTGTGCTCTGAAGTTTGCTCCATCATAATTCCTGGCTGCATTTGAGGATCAGATGGTCAGTGATGGTGGCCATCAATCTGCTGTGAGTGCTGTGATCGGTCAGTGTCCGTCCACCCAATAGCTCCCCAGAGAAACATGGCACTGATCTGAATGGTTCAACCTCCTCTGTGATCCCTGATGCATGGCCCACAGTGTCACAAAGCCAGTGCACGGGGTCTGCTCAAATAATTAACGCTACAATATCACTCCAGTCAAGCTGCCATGGAAGAGGAGTCCTCAGTCTAATGTGGCCTATATGTATTCAGAGAGACTATAAAGCCATGCTCATGATTCATGGGAGGTGTCAGGTGGAAAAAGGCTCCACTGAATGGGGCCAATTTGTGAAGACAGGAAAATGGTGTGAGTGCAGTGTTCTTCAAGAGGAGAAGACTCACACAGCCAGGGGAGTTCACTTCATGTACTGCTGTTTAAATGAATGGCTCTGATTAGCCTATTATTTGTGTTTGTTATAGGCTGAAGGTGACGTGACGCCATTGTTCAGTGTCAAGCATTAGTAAAAGGTTTGACAGCAAGGAAGAGCGATATTGCCAAGTTTTCTTTACTGTATAAAAGAGGACAGTTGCAATAGAGTTGTCAGAAATCACATACTAATCAATACCAAAACTAGTATCAAAACGAGTATCTAGTTTAAGCAGGTATCAGTACTATCACACAACTATATACAATTTGACCTTACTTGAACAGTTTCATCTTGAGTTTTATTTCAACTAGCATAGGACCACATGGTGTAATAAACAAGTAGTATTCTGTGTTGTTACTCAAAAAGCTTTAAAAAATGGTACTTTTGTATTGAAACTGCGTTTGAAATGTTAGTATGGTAACAATAAGGGATGGGACAAAATCTTGTGACACAAGATCTAGTGAGATAAAATTGACACAATATTATGCACACACACAGAAAATGATCTCATTTACTTTTGAATTGGACATAAATAGGGTCAACTTTGCTGAGACGGTAGCATTCCCCACCAGAAAAGTTACACAGTGCTCCTTTAATGCGAAAATGTCATGTTTGAAAAATCACTATGATAGAAAGTTGTGATTTAAGACAACACTCCTAAGAAGTTAATACAGACCTCCAGTTCTAATTTCTTCATTTTGTCATCAGTCTAAAATAGTTGGTTAATAGAATGTGTCAGAGAACTTCCCCTGAATGTTTCTGACAGATAAGATGGATGCGTGCGGTTTTGGAGGAGCAGCCCATCTCTGCACTCATGTGATGTGCAGAGGGAGATGTGCTTGGGGCTATACTCTCCCTCTCTCACTCCCCTTCCTCCCCCTCTTCTCCTCCTCCCCTCCTGCACACCTGGCTCAGAGCAGCTTGACTGGTTCCCTAGCAGCACAGTGGAATATTGATTAAGACGTGTGACATTTGGAGCTTCCTCTTTACTCAGAAGCTGTGTGCCGTCACAGATCTGAAGGTACGCCACCTTCTCCATCTGCCCTGGAAATGTGAGCGTGTCACAAATCTGCTCGTTTACTCGCAACGTGAAGAGCCTTTTGAGACGGCTCCTATTTGAGTTTAGAAATGTAACAATAGGGGGGTGGTAGCACAGTTGGTTTCCCCTGGAAACAGTGTGTAGCTGGTACGACTGAGAATGGGATATCTGGACTATTAGTCACAAGATTTTACATGTTTTAAGAAATAAGTGTAGTTTTCAATTGTGTTACAAACTTTTCATGAAATAATGCAATGTCAGTCACTACTTTTACGTGCACAGAGAAGTCTTGTCCAAGTCCAAGTGTAGCAATGCAAAACAGTGAAACGTGCTAGTCTGTGGTGCTTGGCTGTTTCTTACCTTGTGCAGCTGAATGCCTCTGCTAGTCTGCTGCTTATGTGATTTGGCCTGTGCTGTTACATGCAGCAGGTATCAGCAGTACGTACCAGCTTCTCCACGTGTTATTGGGATCTGCGAGAATCGAACCACGACTCCTCAGCCGTAGTCCCCAGGTTTACATGCATTTAGAAAAATCTGTTTAAGATGGACTAGGCCAGTCATCCTCGAGTGCAAGTAAATGCAGTTGGAATACACTGATAAAGCTTTTTTAGTTCAGATACTTAAAGCTGCAGTATCGGAAATGTATCAGTGCAGATACTGCTAATAACATTGATTTTCTTTATACAAAAATAAAATAAGACCAAACTGATCCCAATGTGTTATGTAGCTATTATCTCTCAAGTCACTACAGAACAGTTTTGTGTAAATACAAACATGATGACTTTTATTACTAGTAAATAGTCATATAACATCAATATGTCCAACCAGGATATCGGCTGAACCGATATTTGGAAGCCGATATCTGACCGGCGTTGATATCCGATACCAGTATTGGATCAGTGCATCCCTAACATACTGAGTAAGCCAGTTGTACAACAAGTCCTTTCTAGTGTGATGATAGTTTTGAGGTTTTAAATCAATGCTTTGGCGGAGGGCTGTCGCATCGTCTCAAGTTCGTCCAGCTCTATTCTAATGATTATTTTTTTTCAATATTCAAAAATAGCTCCACTTCAAAAGATTTCATATTTTGTTTACAGCCAGTGTCTGCACTGCTGGTAATCCGATAAGGCCCATCTCTGTCTGATAAGCCTATTAATACTATGCTATAGTGTGTGTTCAAATGTAGCCAGTTCTGTTTACATTTGTAACAAGCATAATCCTGGACCTTGGCAAACATTCTGTTTGAAATGGAAGGCTTTTTGTCCTTCCATTGGCTGAACATATGTTTGGTTCATATATGGATTTTCAGATTACTTGTATTACTCATTTGGATCAGATCATATTTGCCCAGGATTATTTTTATTTACATTTTCCTTTTATAGTTTTTTATTTTTATATTAGAATTCTCAGCTATAATTTGTTGTACTTTTATAACTATTGTGTGTATCTATAACCACCTCTTAAGCTTCATTTAGCATAGATAACCTGGAAGAGATTGCTTGATTATTCAAACATGCATAGATGACATCTAAAACCTCTTCAGGCATGTTTTTGATGAGAGAACATTATAACAGAAAGCTCCAAAAAAAAAAAAAAGTAAAACTGTAGACAAAAGAAATGGGCTCAATATCTCTCAATTTACCCATACGATATATGCTATTAGCATTGAATCCGTATGTTTTTTCAAATCATCCACTTTACAGCTGCACTGGTCCACTCGTGATGGATGTCCAGCAGCTTTAATTCCTGCTCTATTCAATTAACATCTCTGTCAATGAGCATAATTCATAGCAGGAATCAATAGGCCCCACTGGAGCTGAGCGTTTGGCACTTTCTTTAGTCTAACACGCTGTTTGATGCGCACTCTCAAATATATTAGCCAGATGAATGGCTGTAGAGAGCTGTGTGTCATTGGCTCTGATATATTACTGGCACGTGAATAAGCCTGTGGTCAGCAAGAATAGGATTCATTTGAAACAGCGATTACAAGTCCAAATGTGTGTTCACCGTCATGTACTGTGGAGCACTGAGTTGGATCTGTATTTACTGTGTCATGGCGAGTTGTTTTGAGAAAAGTCTGAGCATCGATACGCGAGTTGCCAGAAGCCAAAACCGTGTCACATTTAAACAAAGTGTATTTGTACTTTTTCTTGGAGATTGGAGAACTTGTACGTTTATACACAGTGGCACAAATTACTAATGGATTGGCAACAACTTTGGACTTTAGCGAAACTTGTTCTTGTTGTATTAAAGCTTGTTGGCATTAAGTAAACCACTTCATCAGACCTCTGCTATTTTCTGTTCTATAATATTTATGCTAACTATTCATGGTTTCAGCTTCTGCCATATTCAACATTTTGAGGACATCCCATTCAAGAGATTTAATATTTTGTTTTAAAGGAACTGTATGTAGCCTTTGCTCATACTTTTTTCTTTACTTTTTAAAGTTAATCCAACTGAACCTGTGCTGCCAGAGCCTTAACCTGCAAATAGAGGACATAAACATGCTTGTCTCATTCTCAGTGTCTTATGTGAAGCTCAGAACCTCCAGAATTCCCTCCCTGAGCTGCAGAGGCTGCACTAGCACTGATTCAGGATTGGTGCAGGTGCTGGGGTTTAGGCAGTGACCATTCAGATCAGAGAGAGACATTTTAGGTTTAAACAACTGGATTTCAGCATTAAATCTGGCAACACAAATGGTAGACTCATGTGAGGCTCATTCTGCTTTCTGATTGGATAAGGGTCTTCAGAACCAAGACACCAAATTGTAACAAATAAATGGGACATTATGTCTAATGTTTTTGTAGTTAAAAATAAATCCGCATTACAGCGTTATCAGACATAAGAAATTTAAAACGAAATCCGTACAGTTCCTTTAAATTGTTAATTGCCATTCATAATAACCTATGAGATTAAATATTTTCTTTTGATTGTACTGGTCGTTACAAAGCATTTTTGATGATCCAACACAACATGAATAAATGCATAAGCTTGTACTGTTTTACATTGAAGGCAAGTCTGTGATATTCATAAAGAAATAATAAGGGTGTAAATGACAAAGCTTTATTAGCAAGTCAGATGTGATTTAGCGCGTTGTGTAAATGGATGTAGCATTAGCCTTAGCTCCGACTCTGAACACAAGCCTTTGATGGTCTCAGTCTCACAGCTCCAGCTCCACAGCCCTAACCCCATGTGTGTGCTCTCTCCGACAGGAGCGGCAGGGCCAGCTCAAGACTGACTGGGGGAGGGAATGTCGGCATGACGACCACTGCTTCTTGGTGACTGGAAAACAGGTTGGTGTTAGAATGTTTCTATCTGGCATTTCCGTTACTTTCTGCGCCTGTGACGGGTTTTCATGTTTCCAGTTCTGATTTGGTTTGGTGGATCGTACCTGTGCTCAATATTTATCATTGTTTTACATCAGTTAAGTGGTAGTTTGTTGAAAAAAAAGAGAGAACAAAAGTACAAATGTTTAAACTTCATTAAAAAAAAGCAGTGTGAAGAGACTAACTAAAAATGATCCTAAAAATATCCAGCATATTGTTTGAACTGATATGCTGAAGGCTGTTAGTCTATACTTTTTAGAAATGTACTGGTCAGTGTTGACCAGAACATCATGTATGAATTTGATACTTGATCAATTGCAGCACAATTGAATTAGTTTTCTAATGGAGTCTTTATGTTTAAAGGAAATAAACACTATTTTCAGTCTCTGCAATGGTGTCGATATTGGGTTCAGAACTGAAAGAGCTTGGCCAGTGCGCTCTGAGTAGAATGTCCTTTGTAGGGGACTCAAAGACCTCCCTAATATCTCCATGGGTCTGTATAAAGCCTGTAGAACCTGGAAGTGTAGACTTCTTTGCTCAGATGTTATTAGTCCTGGATTGTTTAAAATGTGAAATTGAATCCTGTTTTTAAAACATAAAATATTTGTAAAAATTTAAAGGGCCCATACTAAATTATTTTCTGATCTATGTTCTAATGTTGTTTCCTCATCAATAACATACCTGGAGTTGTTTTATATCATTCACACTTCTACACACAAAACCTGCATATTTAGGCTGAGTTCTTCTCTCAGAAAACACGCTGTTCCACCTTGTGATTTGGTAATACAGGAAGTGCTGCACAGTGTTATTCACCTTCCCTAGAATAATTTGGATGATTTTAGCCCTTGCCAATCTCTACTGAAGTAAAAGTAAAAGGAGCTGTTAACTTGCAATCTACCACTTCATGACATCACAAGGTGGAACAGAACATTTTGAGCTTTGGAGATGTAGACAGACTAATAATAAAGGGTTACTCAAGCATGTGTAAATAAAACAAAACACAACTCCAGGTCTGTTTCTGATGAGGTAGCAACATTCTAACATGACTTAAAGCTCACAAGAATATATAATTTTAATATAGGATGTTTTAAATTAATCTAATTCAAATGTTTATTATCTTGTTCAAGACCAGTGAGTTTTGTCCATCCTCCACTCCCCGCTGTAACTCTCTCCATCATTGTCAGTATTCTGTGTGTGTTTTGCTCTTGCTTCATTTAATAAGCAGTTTGCATAATCCAGCAGGAGGCCGCAGCTACAAGCCTTTAGCTAATGACCTGTTTAATCCGGCGCGCACAGATCAAACCCAGAGGCACAAATGCTCCGCTAAAGCTTCCACACACGCACACACAACATCAGATCAACACGCATGCGCACATTTGATAGCATTAGCGCAGTTTGTGGTGGTGCCCCGGGCTGTGTTTGAAAACTAATCTAGTATCACATATTAAAGATGCAGTGATAACTAACTCCGCTAAATGTGTACTTTTTCCCTCAGGTTGTAGTGGGTCTTCGGACAGTGTGTGAGAAGAGATTGTGTTGCTCTTTCAGATCTCTCCTGATAAGAATGTATGTCTGAGCTAAAAACTGCAGCTTTTGTCATTTTTTTTTCAATTTTATTTCAAACATGTGCTGTAATTGTGGTCTGAATCCCACTCACTGCACGCCTGGAAAACTGAACAACGGGCCTAGTCCACTTTAAACTTTTTGGTTAGGGGTCCGTCACCTGCTTGTTTCTATGGATATGTCATTGTTCTGCCTAGAATGGTCCACAGTGTGACATTAAACAGCTCTGCCTTACATTTATTCAATTACAGGTGGCTTTATTGCGCAAAAAACCCTAGAAAAACAGCCACTCTGACTGTGAGCAGGGTCGCCTCTCCACAGATCTGACCTGTAACTTGATCTGGTTTGGTCTTCATGAAGATAGAAAGGTTTAATCCCATACTGTGAAACATTCCAGACAAAGCAATAACATCTCCATGGAAAAAAGCATTTGACGGACCCTCCACCAGAAAAGTTACACAATGCACCTTTACACCGATGTTTCTAAATGCTACGATTGAGGTGTTGAATTATTTCTCAAAGATCTCAATAACCCATCTGGAGAATGCGATGCATACTCTGATACCTGCTGTATAACATCTCAGTCCAGTTTAGACTCGGCACAGACTAAGAGAGGCATTCAACTGCAGGAGGTAAGAAACAGCCAGGAAACTACTAGGTATGTGTTTGGACGTGTGCTCACTCATTTTTTTCAGCAGCACAACGAAATAGCATTAAACAGTAGGATGACCATTGGTGCGAGACAGTATTAGCTGGTATAATAACTCTGGCCTCTACACTGAGCACTGAGTTGTTTTGTTTTGATCTGCTATGTGAAAGTGAAACTACCTGGAGTCTCTGTTTATTTGTACTGTGGAGAGCAAATTCCTCGTAGATCCCTGTTGAAGCTTATTTGGTTCTTTGACCTGCTGTAGACTTTCGGTTAAGCTTTTTGTCAGTTCCAGCAAAATGTAAAGGTGCACTGTGTAGCTTTTCAGGTGGAGGTTCTGGTTATCTCCACGGAGATGTTATTGCTTTGCTGAATGTGGGGAACTATTGCAATAAACACATCTATCTTGAATTTGCTAGGTGTTTCCATTACTAGAAAAATACCTTGAAAAACAAACATACATTCTTGCTGTGAATGGGATTCTTACTGTGAGAACTGTTACTTGGCTTTGTGGTGTCTGCTTGTTTCCATGGAGAACAGTAATGCTGTACTGTGGAACATACTTGTCAAAGCAATATAGTCATCTCAAGCACAAGCACCAGAAAAGTTACATAGACTTACGTATACTGCCTCTTTTAATAAGCAATTCCCCAGTCACAGAACTATTGTAGAATTATTATAAGTTCATTAAATTGCATATAAAAAGAGCTTGAGCCATTTCAGCATCTGTGTCTTGCATGCACATTTTCTTTCATTGATTCATTATTGGCTTTAACAAACAGTCATTCATTAACCACGGTGCCAATATTATAGACTGCTGTGTTGCTAATTGCTCCCTTTGTGGCCTGGCTTAGATCGAGTTAAGCACTTTGTCTCCGATTTAACAGTAAAATGCAGCCAACTGGAGCTGGATTTAAACCCCTTCTATCTGAGTATAGGTTTAAAGATTGCTATGTACCTTTACTCATCTACTTAACTTTTTCAGACATCATTATGTGGTTGTTTTCAAAGGTATGAAAGGATAGAAGGATAGAAATGTGCTTTTCAGAGTGATGAAAAGTTACCACTGATGCCAAAACTATTAATTATCTGAAACTAAATATATCTGGTGAATGGAGAAAAGTGTGTAAAATTGTGCCTAAAAAAAGGAAGCTGCAACTCATGAATAAGCTCTAGATTTGCTAATGAGGAGTTGCTATTGGTGACCAGTGTTAACTTCTCTGTTTTTCTTTTCCTTTTGCTGCAAGCAGAGTTGAGTATAGAATAGCCAAAAATTATACTGACGTACTTTTTTCAGAGTACTTTTACTTCAAAATAATATTACTCAAGTAGAACTACAAAGTAGTGGTTTAAGAAATTGCTCAAGTAAGATAAAAGGTATTTGGGGAAATTACAAGTAAGAGTAACTGCCTGGACTTACATTTTTTCTGCATTTATTTCACTATGCATCTACAGAATGAACAGGGTTTATCACAAGCTCAAGTCAGCTTTTGACAGCAGATGTTTATTAGGCCCGACCACCAACAGGGCCTATTGCTTTTGTAACGATGAATGCATGGGCGTATGCGAGAGGACGTCGTACAGTTTCGTCCTCTCGGTCGCCCCCGGGATGAACAGCAGTATCGCAGTAACCCATGCCCAAGGCCTGGGCCATATTTATTGCTGCTAAAATGAATGAAAGTCAGTGGGGCGACCCTGACGAGATGGTGCAGACGCACCCGTCATTCATCAGTGACCCCACGGTGACATGGGGAAAGTCAAGAGCTTTCAAAAAACATACAATATGCTGTTCTCATGTTAACGGATATATTGTTTTTGCTAACATTATTATTTTTATTTATTCATTTTTTTGGCTCTATGAGCTTTAATTTGACCTCCTAAACACGTTCAAAAACTCACCAAACTTTGCTCAAAATTAAGGTGTGCCAAAAAATTTGATTTGATTAAGTATATGTTGCATGCATGGGCATAAAAAAATGGTAACACTGTGCCACCTGGAAAACTCAAAATACACTGTGCGACGTCCAGAGGTCAACTTTGTCGTCAGTGTCAAGATTCGCTCCTGTTCGCACATGCTTAGTCCGATGGTGCTTAAATTTAAATCACTAATGCGTGCTCTCGGCCTGAATATAATACATTATAAAGCATATGAAAAGTGTACACTATAGCGCCCCCTAGCATAGACATGAAACGTCAATATTATTGGATCTGCACCAAATTTGAGAATTCTATGTATGACTACCAGCAGAAAAATATATTATGGACATAGGAAATTTTTCACTGTTGGCCACCAGGGGCGCATATTTAAAGGTGCAACTATGTAATTTTTCTGGTGGAGGATATGTTGGCCTGGGCGGCTCTGCCAGGGCGGTTGCATGGGAGGGGCGTGCGCGCCGGGCGAGGATCGTTTGACGCTGCTTGCGGCTTTAATTATCTGTTTACATCTGCCTTTTGCAGTCTTATTTCAGCCTGAATTTGTCCCAGTCATCTGGCTGTTCTGTAGAGCTCTTTCTTAGTTTAAGGAAGGGTCAGACTGCTTTGGAAGTATACCTCAGGGTCAGCTTTGGACCTCTTAACCGGGCCGCTGCGGACAGTGGAAACACTTTGGACCATACTGATCTTCAGCAAACCAATGGAAACAGAATCTTTATGGTGTGTAAGCACTCCCACTCCACCACCACTGCTCCATCTCTGGGGTCAAACCTTAACATTGCGCCTCCCCCTCCACTCTTTGGCGTTTGGTTCATATTTGCACGATGGAGAGGAGCTCTGAGATGCCCGGGCTTTAGTGAAGCTGTAGCAGCTGTACCTGGAGCACAGAGCAGCCCTTTGCTCGGATGACTCCCCTAAGGTCTGTGCAGCTCTCAGCTTTTATTGGTGTGATGACTGCTGCTGATTTTTACAGCACAAGACAGCCGTGAAGAAAAGCAGCTCTGCTCAATCACCCCATGCCTCTCGTACTTTAGATCACACAATAAATGTAGTGCTCTGTGTGAAGGGGACTGGGCCGGACGTGAACACGTGCACACTTTCGACCCAATTTTGGGTAACACAAAATATCCCCAACACTAGCTCTTTTTCAGTAATGATAATATACATCAACTGCTATAATAGATTTTTGTGAAAAAGAATACACAACATTTTTCACCAACCTTGCTTTACAAAATGACCAATCTAGTACTGAACCAGTTTTAAACTAGGACTAGACTAAACTACTCTCAACTGGTTCTGAAGGTCTGAAGAAGAATTAAACCAAGGCTAAAACCAGGACTAAACTAGTACTAACTCCGAAAATCAGTACATACACAAGAGAACATCTTTTAGTATTTGAAGGTGGGCTGTGGGCCACATTAGATTGTTAGGCCTGGGTTAGGACTGCAAGATTGAATCTGGCCCAGCAGTGACCCTTATGCCTCAGTCTCTTGGGGCAAGGCAAAGTTAACTAAAGGAAAAGTTAACTTACTACTGGTACCAAATATTCTGGTTCCAAAAAAACTGCACAGATTTTCTTTCTTAAAAGCTCCTAAAAAGACTTTAACTTCTCTGCAGATCCCTGACAAAATGACAAAGCATGAGGCTGAGAGGAGAGGAAAGGCACTGGTGCCACCATGTTACAGTGTTGTCAAAAGTAAAAAATCAGATGCTAATTGATACTAAAGTATCTAGTATCAAAACTAGATACTCATTTGAGCAGGAATCAATACTAAAGTCACAGTCACAGGACAGAAATGAACCTTTCCTGAATGTCTTTAGAATGATGTTGAGCTGTATCAGAACAAGTATAAGAGCACATAGACTAGTATACACCCATGGACCACTATGGAACCTACAGGACCACTGAGAGAGTACACACATATAAGGACACATGGAATAGAAAAGAAAGTACCATATTTTTCGGACTATAAATCGCACTTTTTTTCCTGGTTTGGATGGTGCTGCGACTTATACTCAGGTGCGACTTATATATTACAATATATAATTTCACATGTTCGTTACTTTCACACTGACAACCGCTAGAGGGCGCTCTAGGCTTGTGTGCTAGTATCTGCTACTCCTATCACGCTATTACTCTGTAGCACTGTTACTTTGCGCTCTGCTGTGCATGTCGGCTGCAGAAAGTCCTGTCTGGGATCATGTCAGTGTCTCGTAGGATTTCAGCAGATTTCAGGGTCTCCTGGTGGCGGGTCTAGTTGTATGGATCAGGTATGAGTAGATGTCCAGCTACTGAAGTTTGAGACATTTCTTCTCGTCATTTACACACTGACCTGCATTTAACGCACACAGGTTATTAAAACATATCCCACTCACTAAGCATCATGACTTATTTTATCACATGGCGATAAACTGTTAATCATATTCTGCAGATTACAAGCTGCAAGTAGTGAAATATGCAGCTGAAAACAGTAATCGAGCAGTGGAAAGAAAGTTTGGAGTGAGCGAGAAACTTGTGAAGGACTGGTGAAAAGTGGAGGATACTCGAACTGCAATGAAGAAAACAAAAAAGCTCATCACGGGCTAAAAGCTATATTTAGCTAGAGTTGGTGGAGTTGTTCAGAAGTGACACCGAGGATGAAGAATTCAATGGATTTAGTGATTTGGAGTGAGATGGAGAGTTTGGTAAAGTTGTTCTGTTAATTACCTCCGCCAAGGAGGTTATGTTTTCGCCTGAGTCTGTCTGTCTGTTTGTTTGTTTGTTTGTTTGTTTGTTTGTTAGTTAGCAAGATAACTCAAAAAGTTATGGACGGATCTTGATGAAATTTTCAGGAAATGTTCCGAATGGTAAATCCAACAGATGATTAAATTTTGGTGATGATCCAGAAGAAATCCTGGATTCTGTGTGTTGGCCTTTAGAGTCATCACACCGACAGTATATTACAAATGTATCCAGATTGTTTTTCTGTTTTACCAGTCGAGTACTAGAAAAATGCTTGTTTCCATGTAGATTTATTGCTTTGCCTGGAATGTTTCACACTATAGTGTGTGAAATGTATCTTGCATTTATTTAATTACTAGTATTTAAAAGCATTCTTAGTGTGAATCAGCACACCTCTCCACAGATCAGACCTGTAACTTGGCACGTCTTTGGGACAAGCTTGTGCTGGATGCATCACCGGTTATATGGAGTACATTTTGTTTTAGAAAAAAAAGAATTGTTCCCTGCTCTGACTCTGCAGTTCAGATTTCCACAAACATGTTCTAAAATACTTGGGATTCTTGTTTAGATGCTAATATTTGAGTGTTCTCTCAAATGTAAATGTTCTAACTAAATTTAGTTTGTCATTTTTATCTTACACAAAAATAAAATTGTGAATTTGGTAGTTTTGGTTGGTGATGAGACAGGCCTCTGTATATTTCCTCTTGAATGCCCTTTGCCAAGTTTGTGGTGTAAAAAGTGTGCAGTCTCTCAGGTGTCCATAGCTAGCTCCTTAGCTAGCCTCTTGCATGGTCTCCATGGATACAGGACAAACAAACAGCTCATTTCACACAATTTAACAGTCCCTTACTTGTGTCCTTTGAACTGCACCTGCTGCGCTTCTTAGTTGGTTAAAATCCCATGATATGATGTTTAAAAATAGCAGCTCAAAACCCAAAAACTTTCAAAAACCAAGAGCCATAGTATTGAGGACAGCACTGGAAGCTACACATCTGCTTTTGTTTCTTACTTTCTTCTCTTAATCTGCTCTCCCTCACTCAGACTCCTCTCATGTCCAGTGGAGGGAGGCAGACTTAGTTCATACCAGCGCCTGCAGAGCTGGCGGTGTGGGGATTATGCCTGTACCTGCACACCGCTCACCATCTAAAACAATTGGATTACAGAGAGGTTTTCACATGGCTTCAAAGTTTAACTCAAAGGGACTGACTTTGAAAGACTCTTCTGTAGGTTATACAAGTCAAAGGGTTTGATCATGTGCTAATGCTGCACTATCAAAACTCATTGTTTTTGTATTTGTTGGTGAAAACTTCACGATGAACTACCTTGATCCTTTGCTCATTTTCTTTGCTTGTATGCCTGCATCTTGAAAAAGTTATTGTTAAAGAAAAGCATTATGTAACTTTTCTGGTGTCGAGACAACTACTAGCTTGTCTGCATGGAAGTGTAATTGCTTTGCTTGGAATGTTCCATAACAAGTAATTGATTTTTTTATTCCTGAAAAAATATCTTGTCACCTGACTCCTTGTAGATGGATATGTTTATAATGCCAGTACATCAGTAGGTGCTCTATAGAGACAAGCAGCACTAGAAAAGTTGCATAGTGCAGAGTTTTTACCATTCAGATTCACTGAAGTCTTGTCTTTGTAGAGGCAATGTTGAGTTTTTGCAGATATTTTACATTTGCTTAAAGAGAGGACATTATGCAAATTGGACTTGTCTACCATGCTGTTCCCTCATCAAAAATGCCTGGAGAGGTTTTAGATCCATGTGTGTTTGAGTAATTTGAACCCTCATTACGGTTAGCTGTAAGATTTTGTTCAATGCTCAGTTCACAAGCCTATGTCACCCATGCTCCCACACAGACATTTTTCATATATATATACTATAACAAGATAATAAAAAAAGTACTACAACTTGACAAATCTGATGCGATGTGCAGTCATTTCATTAGCAGGATGCATGCTGATTGTGTTGTGATAGGGCTCTGTAGGAGGAATGACTTGGCGTAAGGAGCAACGTAAGGAGCGAAAGCAAAACTGATTAAACATGTTAATACTCTGTTTTCTGCAGATATAGCAACAATAAAAGGTAACGTGGAAATGTACGTATGTTATGTGTTAGCAGTGAATACCCCATAGAAGTTAATAAGAGGGGGTATTGCACTTCTATGGGGTATTTAAATGCAGTTTGTGATGAGGGATTTACATAAAAATGTACAAAGATTATGAGCCAGCAATCTGATTTAAGAGTTGATCCAGTCTTACATAAGCCTTGTTCTATTGAACAGAGTGGGGTGTTTCTAATGCAATGTAAATGTCACCACATTTAGTTTCCCCCCCCCTTCATTTAGTTTTCTCATTATAAACTAGTGTTGTTTTTGTTTCATTCATACAAGCATGTGCGGTGAGTTGGCTTGTTTTCAAAGGCATGGCTTTTCTTCAGTTTATTTTTATCAAAACATAACATGCTGTCCCTCTATTTCACATTGGTGGTTTATGGCATCACCGGGGCAATAACTAATCTGGATAATAGTGGCTAATCAACTACTGAAATATTCACTGACTCTTTGAATATAGTAGCATATAGTAAACGGTAACACATGGCATTTTTATCACTAATACATCACTGGTATTAAAGTCTATGTGTCTTTTCTCGGGTTTACTCTACCTGCTTGTATCCAAGGGTTTCAAGGCAAATAAATATCAGACAAGAAAAAAAAAAATATTGTAAATGTTATCTGTCAAGAAGCCGCCATTTGGCATATTTTTACAAAAAAAAAAAAAAGCAAAATTGAATAATTGGAATAATCAAATGTATGTTGTCCTCTTATATATAACATAACATTTTCTCCTAATAAGACACGCTACGCTATTCCACTTTTACACTATTTGTCTTATTAGAAGAAAAGTTTGTACATTTGAATAATTGTTTGACTAGTAGAATAATCAAATGAAATGATCACTGACCATGTGACTAATCCTTAGTTGCAGTTTGTGTACTCTTGTGTCTGCTAATAAGTCTGTGACAGACTTGCACAGAATGAGAAAAATGGGACTCCAATCTGAAGTTTTGTTGAGTTATCATAAAATGCCTGGGTTGGATTGTCCATTATTTATATCAGTAGCAGTCTCTTTTCAGCCGCATCAGTATTCTCTGAAGAACATCGAAAAAACATAATTTTGTAAAGAAAAAAATCTGCTCCACACAATTATATTCAAAT